>ML780379.1:323247-334383 GCA_009831015.1 Picea engelmannii
AAAGGAGTAAAGTATTTTATCCTGAGAGGTCACAAGTTCAAATCCAGGAGGTAAGGTATGTATACCTCGGTAAACTTTACCAGTAAAATTGTCTTTTCTTCTTAGAATAAAATCTAAAACTACTTCTAACTTTAGTAATATCTAAAACTGCTTCTAAGTTAGTAAACAGACATTGGTACATTGGTAGTTAAATAACTATCCTTTAACAATTGAATTATGATAGTTTTATCATATAACTCTAAGCATCAAACACTACATTTACATTTTCAATATTTTTACACAGTTCAATCTTTATGAATTAATTTTCCAATTCGCTAATTGTATAGTTTCCAACCATTTCAAAACACCTCTCAACAAAGGAGACAATTTGATCCAACGCAGGATTAAATCTGAACCAATGCATTTGACAAAAACAGAATTCAATGCATTTGACAAAAAACAGAATTCAAGTAATGCATTGACCGTTCAAAACTTACAAACTTAACAGTATAGTTCATTAGTTAATGTTATAATTATCATCTCTACATTTGATGGCCAACTTGTACTGTTCGGTCCGGCCAACTTGTACTGTTTGGTCAACTAAAATGTAGTATGACAGTCAAAAACTCCAACTGTATTAATGGGCATTAAAGACCATAAACAGTAAAGTTTGTAAATATATTTCTGTTATTTCGGGGCCAGGGTTTTTGAACTGCATTGCAACCAAAGTGTCTTCTTCGAAATTTATCCTCTTTCATAGCAAAAGATGCAAACAACTCCATACTCATTGAATTTACAAGAGTCTAAATTATTGCATTATTTACTTTAACTGGCTTTGGGGAATTGGGATTTCCTTGCAACAATGTAGAAATGATTTTATAACTGGATAATCCAGATTCAAATTCAGATGGGTATAAGCTTGGATTATGAAAAAAATTGTATGTCCAGCTGTGATGTATCTTGAACAGATTCAAATTCAGAAGGGTTTGAAACTCAGGGAGTATGAAATTTGACAAATTTCATATGCAAGATTTTTTTAAACGCACAAATTTCATATGCAAGATTTTTTTAAACGCACAAATTTCATATGCAACATTTATACAAATAAATCAATAAATAATCTCTATGTTCAACCGTGATGTATTTGATCCAGATTCAAATTCAGATGGGTTTAAACCTTGGGATTATGAAATTTGTCAAATTTGACAGATTTCATATACAACATTTTTCTTAAACACACAAGTTATCTAAATAAATCAATAAATTATCTCTATTTCTGCAGCCAGCCCAGGATTTATCTTCCAGTACATATCAATTACAATTATACAAATAAACTGTGTCAGGTTCAGATATAGCGGTTGAGAAGGGATGACCCAGATTCAAATTCAGATAGGCATAAAACCTTGAATTATGAAAATTGTTAACAGATTTCATATGCAACCAAATTAAATTCAGATGGTTATAAATTTTTGGATTATAAAAATTGTTAAATTTCACAGATTTCATATGCAACATTTAAAAAAAAAAACTATACACATAAATCAACAAATTATATCTATTTCTAAAACCAGCGCAGGATTTATCCTCCATTACATATCAATTACAATTATACAAATAAATTGTGTCGAACTTCAAATTCAGATGGCATAAAATCTTGAATTATGGAAATTGCCAAATTTAACATATTTCATCTGCAACACACACATATATATATAACTAACGCCAGCCCAGGATTTATTGTCCTCTTATTGTTACTACTCCGATACCTTACAAAATCCATTCAGTCCCTCAAATAAATTATAAATGTAACTTTTCAAGGTCCCATTCAAAGAGTATTTGAGAGCTTAGTGATGAATGGGACTTTGTCTCTAAAATTCCAACTTGTAGGTACAGGAAAACAGAATCAATGCACATTAAAACACTGATAGGCAATAATAACTACACGCAATGTCTATGGTAGTTCAGTAATTCATAAAGCAAATCCACCTGACTTACAATAAAAGCACCAATTATTTCCGTTTGGGTTTTAAGAGTTTGGATTGTTTGCAGGCATTTAAAAAGGCGAAATGTTAAAAATGGAAAAAAAAAAAAACACACTATTCATCCTGACAACATCAACAACTACAGGAACCAAAGCAGATTCTATGCAAACTAACTGAAAATCCGCTATGATAGATATCCCCAATGGATTCCCAACACACTAGACTCCTCCCAGATTATGTTGCAGTGCTGTTTGATCATGTTTGGCTGCCGCTGCTGCTGCAGCAACTGCTCGGGGACTGCTTCCGCTACTGCTGTCTGATAGAGAAGCGAGCGTTTTCTGTAAAACGCCAGTGGGGGATGCCATTCTTGGACTGCCATGAGGACTCAAATCCCATGCTTCTGTCATCAGATTCAGCCCCCCGGGAGTTTTACAGCCACGAGAGGTTACAGCAGCGTTGGCGGCGTTGGTGGTCGATTGTAAAACTTCTGCCAGAGGCCCCCCCATGGAACTTTGCCAGGATACAGGAATCCAGTTATTAGTATTCTGGCGTTGCCTCTCCTCGTTCATCAGACCAAGGCCCATGCCCACGCCGAGACCCATCTGTGTCGGGTCGTCTTCTGCACCTCGGGCCGACATCGACATGGATAGTTTGAGGGACGAAAGTGATACCTTTCCTCTGGGGGAATTGGAGTTTGTGCCAGCGAAATCAGAGCTTGTCATTGGAATCGAAATAGAAAGCTGTGTGGTCGAGGAATTTGTTGGGTGGGATCGTTGCTCAGCCTCCATATCAGACCACGGGTCTCTTGATCGTGGCCAATCGTCAAAGAAATGCCTCAGAGGTTGCCCACCGGATGACTGATCACGCACCGATTCAACCACTCCGAAACCGTTGCTTAGAAAAGAATGCTGCTGCTGTTGTTGCTGCTGCTGCTGGTGCTGAGACTGTTGTAGGTTCATTTCGGGCATTAGACCGAAGTCTTGGCCGATGGTGCGAAGTTGTGAAGAATTGTATTGCAGCAACGAGTTTGTGTTGGTGTTGGTGTTGATTTTAGTGTCTGCAAGCTTGGATGGCATCAACCGCCATGCGTTGTTGACGGATGAAAGCATTGCTAGGCTGTTCATGGAGTGAGAATCCTGACTCAGGACCCTCATATTATTGCTCCCCGGATTCGCTTCAGAGAAGAGAATCTGTTCATCGATTTCTCCTTTCATCCAATTCATAAACCTGTAGAAATAGAATTCATCTGTTATATACATAACCAGATAAAACTTATATACATGCCATTTACCAGCATACGGGACCCTGAAAAATTATGGTATGAACCATATAAACTACTTCAAATATATCTAAAACACAATAGTTATGCCAAGTCTGAACTTTCTTGAAAAGCACATTCTCTGATATTTGACCAGAGATGGATTTATGTTGCCAGCATCTGCTCTCATATTTTCATCACATTTTGTACACTAGCATAGTTAGTGACATATATAAATAGAAAAACTGGAATTGTTCATTGTTCATATTTATCCAGGAATAAAATAACTATTACTACTTATGTTATGTTGGGAATTATATGCTGCTGAAGACCAGACTTTCAGCACCAAAATGAGATAATGCACAAGAGGAGAGGGGAAGACTGAGCAAGCATACTCACCCAGTAACCAAAACACCAAACAAGGAGAACACTGGACTTCTCACTACTCTTTGACTGACAAAATTACAAAGACAGTTTTTATATATGAAACTAACTTAATAAGTGAAAAGGATTAAAGCCCTTTTCTGTGCATTGAATGACCTTTGTGTAAAGCAATCCATCTGTCCAAATGCACTTGAACCTTGGCGGCTCATCTGACCCATGATAATTCTTCTGATTCCCATCATTTCACTATGGGATTGTTATGTATATTTGAATGAAGAAGTTGGATATTTGATGCTAGGTATGATGTAGGTAGGGTATAAAATGTATACTAGCATAGATCCATGTCAAACCTCGATAAATTAGGCTAAAAACATGCCGAGGATTTCAAAAATCAAGGATATAGTTTCAGGGAAAAACTGCTATAGACATGTTCACCGAAATTGCGATGCAAGTGTCTACTGTGTGGGGGTATTGGCTCAGTTAAACACGCGTGGAGATTAAATAGTTGGCGGTTTTGTTTGATGTTGCAGGTCTTGTATGAAGTATAGAAAAAGAAGAAAAAAGTAGTTACCATTCTAATCTGCAAACATAAACACGTTATAGTTTCAATTCGAAAGATGTCAGTAGTAAACGAATAGAATGAATGAATACCTGTAGTCCTTGGGCATGGCAGAAGCAGGTGAGAGGTGTAGAGGGGGTTTAAACTGGCTGCCAGACGAGCCAGAAACGCCATTGATGGACATAATACCTCCACCAGTCCCAGAGCTCGAGAAAGGCTTGATCCCCATGAGAGCAGAGTTAGATTGATTGTGGTTTTGCTGCGTATTGTTGATGGAGATCGACGGACGCAAACTGGTAAGGTTACTAGTACTACTACGGCCAGCTGCCAAGCCGATCATGGAGGACGCCGCGTTATTAGTTGCAGCAGAAGATGAATTGGGTCCTCCCACCAAGGATTGAGCAGTAGTATTGTTACCACTCGTATTAATGGCAGTCTGACCTCCTTCCACAGGCTTTCTTGAACGAGGACGGCCCCTGTGCATGTGCCGTTCACAGTATTTCTGGTCAGGAGCGACGTCTCTGGAACAACGCCACTTCTTCCCGTCGGTTCTACGACATCTCCCAGGCTCAGGATCCGTGTTATTGGCAAATCTCAGATGAAAAGGACCCCATGGGCTCGCTGCATTCAAACACAAGAATCACCATTCAAATCAATAGGGTTTTGCTTCTAAAAATCATAATGGCTTTTACACTCTAATGGATATATACGGCAATCGGCGCCATTAGTGTTTTCGAAACTTTTTTTTAACTTGAAGCGTGTATCTAGTACAATCTCAAAAAAAAAAACTAAAAACGCCAAAGAGGTGTGAGGGCAGAAAGTCTTACGGTTGGGATGATGGGAACCGGGTCCAGCAGATAAACCTGCTAATTCACACACACTTTTCCTAATGGGTATAAGAAGTTCAGCCGGGACAGGAACACCAGCCAACATGTGCTTAAAAATCAAAGCTTGATGTTCAAGCTCTTGCCATTGAGATTGTGTGAAACAGATCCTTGATCCTTGCATAACACCACCGCCTGCATGCATCCCCATGCCCATGCCGATATGATTCGCCGTTTCTCGTCCCATCGATAATGCAGGCAATCCTAGAATATCCACACCACACATTTGGGACTTTGACTTCAATAAACGTTATTTCAATACAACCAAGTAACACTCCAATCCCATGCAACTATTCTATCATCTTCTGTCATTTCAATTGTGAACGGTCCAGTAAAAAAAAACACAAATTTCATACACCCACACACACCAGATTCAAACGACCTGACTGTATGTACACAACAATTCAAACCAACAATCTCACACAGGTTCACTGCATATATCACTCAATTACAGCAGGTTGCAGTAGGGACAGGTTTTTGAAAACATTTGGAAAATGTGTACACAAGCCAGGTAGGGAGAGGTTTTTCAAAACATTTGGAAAATGTGTACACAAACAAAGGTAAGTTATCTGTGCTGTTGCAGTTTTACCCCATCTAAAAAAACTAGCAGAAGGCGGGCCTCTATATATAACGGATAGATCTCTCTGCGTATTGGTTTTTTTGGGGGGTATCTTAGGGAAATATACTGAGACAGGAAATGCCACCAAAAGAAAAAACTGTTTTTCCATGCAGTCGGTGCCTGAAACAGACTCTCAGCTGTTGAAGACCAGTTCAACAATCAAAAACCCAAAAAGAAAAACCATCGTTTTCCATGGCAGACTGATTCAACAAACCATCACGGGTATCAGAGAGGTACCAAATGAAACTATGACGTAACATATATACATGACAGATGTAATATACACATAATGTATATATTCAGAATACCTGCGGTTTTGAAGGGGTGAAAAGGCTGCAGAAGGGAGGCATGGGCAGTCCTTGCAGCAGCCGAATCTCCGGAATAGAAAACCGAGACTGGGTCTGAAACACTGGAATTAGTCGGCGAATAACCCAGGCGCCCATCAGAAACCATGGAGTTAGTGCGACCCAACTGTTGCTGATTCTGATTCTGAAGCTGAAACTGGTGATGGTGATGATGGGTTTTCAGGTCGAAAGGAAACGAATCGGTGCGTGGAAGCTTCATGGGTCCTTGAACTTCTCTGCTATGATGATCGTCTCCATCTCTGGACTTGCTTAAATCCATCTCTGAAACCGATCTGCACGGCTTCAGAGGATGACTGTTATTGTTATTGTTGGCAGGCGACATAGATAACACCCCGCCTCCTCCTCCTCCTCCTCCTCCATTATTGTTATTACTATTATTTCTCTGTCGGTGCTCTCCTCCCAGCTCGTTCAATAAATTCGCCATACTTCGTTCGCCAGCACCGAAGCTTCCATCTCCATGACCAAAATCCATACCTGAAACTCACACGAACCCAAATCCCTCCTCAGACAGCTTGCATTTTTCAACCTTGGAAATCCTAATGTCAGAGTCCAGTCCACCATTAGATTTCATACAAAAATCTGTCACAGCTCTCTGCTTAAATCTCGTCGCCCATATCACCAACAAGGCATGCTCCAGAGCCCATCCTCCTGCAATTCTTGTACTCTCCGGTTACCGTTGTGAAATGGCAGCGAATGAACAGGAGCAGGAAAGAGAACGAAGACCTAACACTGAATACCGCCAGTGTTGTTTTGTGTATGCAAATTAGAAACTTTTGGTCTGATCACAAAATATAGGGAAGGAAAATAGTAAAGCACAGGGTAATAATTGCGGTATCTATCTATGTATGTATGCATCGAATGGACGATGACAAATCGGACAAAATACTTGATGCTTCCCCTCACCTAACTTTCTAACTTCTTACCTTGCTATAATAACTCTTGTTCTTACACACACTCCCAAAACTGGTTGGAAAAACTTGAGCTTTTTAATCTCCTCTGGTTACTTACCTCACTTACCTATCTATCGGGCTCCATGGGGAGCCAAAGGCCTTCTAGATCTACTAAACCCTAAATCTAGGCACTACAAAAGGGTTTAAACGCCTTGTAGAACTAATAAACTTAAAAATATTGCAATATGTAAAATTAAAGACAAATTCAATGTTAATGTCTAGTCTACCTCAATCTTAAACACAGTGAAACCACACTGAAACACAACAAAATAGTGAAACCACACAAAAACACACTGAAACACAACAAAAGCTTTTTTTTGGAGCTACCCAAACCCTAAATCAAAGTAAACCTACCTAAACTCTAAAGCCCAAAGTCAAGTCACATGGATTCAAAACTCTATGTAACTAAAAGTCACATGATTTCATGATGTTACAATATGTAAGAATAATGATAATTCAATGTTGAAACAGTGGTATAGGAGTGGGTTAATTAGAAAACAATCTTTCTTTTTAAGTTATTTTTTTGGATTCACGTCCATTTTTTACCTGATAAAATTTAGAGAAAAGATTGCTCCCTAGTTAGCCTACTCTCAAGTGTATATATTGTGTTTTTAATAAACCCTAAAGTCCAAATTGTATGATTTCGTGTTGTTTCAATATGTAAGTATAGTGATAATTCAATGTTGAAACAGTAGTATATATTGTGTTTTCCTAAACCCTAAAGTCCAAGGATGCATAGATTTAAAATGTTGCAATATTTAAGAATAGGGGATTCGTGGGTATTATACACATGGCAAATTTTTTTGGAAAGAATAAGGGTAAAAGAAAAAGCATGATTATGTTTCTTATCGTGGTAGTAAAGGAAAATGAGATCACTAGGAACGAGGCATTGGAAGGGCCCAATTCCCTATGTGTTGGCATCCACTTAGTCGTACATGATGTGTAATGTTGCACATACCCTTACACATGACTCCATTAGAGTGGAAATAATGGCTTCCAACAAAACTACAACTAGCTCATGTACTTTCAATATTGAGTATTTTGTTCGTCAACATCATATCATATTCAAGCAAGTGATGAAGGGCAGCCATGTTATGTCTCTTCTTACTATTTACAAATAGTTTATGTCCCTTCTTATTATTTACAAATATTTAAATAGGTTCATTACTCACTTGCTTGCTTCAGTAGATATGTCTATATTCAACCAAGTTCTTCAAATCTAGTTTCAAGCTACAAGTTTTCTCCACACATCAAATGGAATATATGTAGAAACATTGTAGTTATCGTTTCAGTGCTCAAATAAACTAATTGAAATGTTATGTACTCATACAAACCCACCACAAAATAATAGACACCCAACAAGAATAAAATGTAAGAATGGTTGTAAAATTGGTTAAACAATGAACCAACTATACACTCAAGCAATCATTTAAACAAGTGAAGAAAGCTAGGATTACAATGTAGTTGTGTTATAGTTCTAGTGGTTTACATAGAACACAAGAACAAAGTAAAACCAAAACTACATCAAGTATACCAAAACTACATCAAGTATACATAGCCATTAACACCATAACACCATGAGATAACAAAGATTATTTTCACATTGAAAATCCAAATGAGAAAACTAAGTTCTAGGGGAATTTTATTACTAGGAATTGATTAAAGAAAGAGTGAGCTATGCATAGAAAACCTTATGCATTGTTACACACTAGCATAAATAAATTTGCAAGTGGATTGAATTCAACAACAACCATTACTCATGCATGACCACCCATAATGTCTTCCTTGTACTACACTCATTGAGTTGACTACCTCTTAGAGCTCTTCCCTCTAAAACTACCCTTCTTCATTTCCTCTTTGTGTGTGCTCTTTTCTTTTCTATCCAATGCCCTTCTTCGCCAAAGCCTTCATTTTAAGAGTTACCTTAGAAAGTCCACCGTTACAATTGTTCGTTTCAACTTTCAAGTAAATTTTTAAACATTTTCTCAACTTTATTAATAAGTAATTAAATGCTTACAAAATTTACAAACATATTTTTGATGAAAATCCAATTCACATCACATATAAAGAGATATAAGTGAAATACACTTTTAAAAAATGGTAAAATCAAGCATGCATTGTCATATCACCATGACAGCCTTGCAACAAATCCACTAGAATAGAAAGATCACTACTTTGTGAATATTCTCATTGATATAAAGATCATAACACATATTGCAACATACTCTCATGAACTAAGCTTAACCACCAATACAAAAAAAAAAGTAATCCTCATCAACCACTCTTATTTGAAAAAGAATTGACCTATAATTTGAAGTATTTGAAACCTACACCTTATCAACAAGTGTTGAAAAAGGTTTCTAGAAACAACATAGTATTACATATAAACAATTCTATTTTAGGTGAACATCAACTTCTGGGAAAGGTTGTATTACCCATGTAATGAATGACTCTCTACTAATTGGACTAGTAAGTAGGAGACAACTTAATCATTATAACTCTAGTGATTAGACCCATTAAATGGGAGACAACTTGTTTATTTTTCTCAATTGATAGTTGTCAAAGATGGGAGTAAAGTTACAAAGTACGAAAACATTGTCATGTACAAAGAAATGTCCTATGGATGATCTAGTTTCCTTAGAATCCAATTTCTTAGTGGTAGGAAACAAATTTGGTAGATTCCATATACCATGTTCTTTGTTATAAACAATCATTTTGCTTGAACCCAATCAATCATGCACATAGACTCAAGAATTGATATACTTATCATGCAATACAATGTCAAGTGGTTTCTTATTAGTTGTCATGGAATGCAATGTTAAGTGGTTTCTTAGTAGTCTTCCATTATTATTCTAATATGTATTTATTGGCCAACGAGATGTCATGGAGTATTACATGGCCTAGAGTTTTTTTTTTGGGAGTTTTATTTATTATTTTTGTATAATTTTTTTTAGAAATATGAGTTTTAATTTAGAAATCTGATATTTGAAACTTTTTTAAGGTATCAAACGACATTTTTTTTGGATTAAAACTTTGATAACATAACACTCAACATCTTAAAGTTGTTCTACACATCAAAACCTTTCTAAAAATGTATTACAATTCAAATTCATAAATGATCTTCTGTTGAAAACTTAGGAAAAGTGCTATTATTGATTATTGGGTAGGTGTTAGTCCTATGTACAACATGGTGGTGGGTTCAAAGAGCCACTTTAGTGGTCCAAGGTGTTGAGCACAACACAACAACCTCCTTTAAAAGATAATTTCATCTATGGTGAGGATTCAAGCTTACGTCTATAAGTTGTTTCCAAGTGGGGATGATAATTGATGGGTCATGGCATGTGCCTCCTAGGGGAATGGAGGGGGCAATGATCATTGATAATTTACCATACAACGAACTTACTCAAGCAAAATAAATTGACATATATTTTTACAAACGAAAAAATAAAATTTGTTTCAAAAGGCTACTCAGTACAAAGTGTACTTGAAGCAAAGTACACACGAATTTAGTCAAACTACAGGCTTAAGGAATTCAGTGTAATAACCAAATTAGCTAACAGTAATTTTCAAACTTTTACCCGTAACTTTACATTCACCCTTTTGACTCAGTTCCATCGTTAGGTCGGCGCAAGTGGGGAGACTGTACTGAATAGTGACCACTCGAGATTAACGTCTGTTGACGGAAATCCCGCTCCCGTCAACGGGAGACGATGGCGGCGGCGCTAGAGCACGGTTCCCCCTGTCGAGGGCATGTGACCGTATGGCACGTGGTCAGCGGCTTTTGCAGCGGGGAATATTCCGACCTTTTAATGTGTTAGAGAGACGAGATAAAGAAAATAAAAAAATAATATAATTATTTCATTCATTTCGGGAAGCGACCGACAGCTTTGCCCGGAAGCGAGAGCCTCCTTGGAGGGCCGGACCCACTCGCTTTAATAATCTACGACTCTTTCTGCCACACTCTGCAGCGCGGGACCCACAGACAATTAAAGCGGATTCAATAAACAAATGAGATAATATTTTGCGATCTGCGGGGGCGTTCATTTTCGAATTGTCATAGAGTTTGTGTTTTGTACTTTCGAAAACTTTTAAATTTTTTGGGGAGGCGCGCGTTAGCGTGGATAAAGCGCCATCATATTGTTTCGTTATTTAGTGG
>ML780379.1:339994-352247 GCA_009831015.1 Picea engelmannii
TTTCACTATAAAGCTCGTGAGAATTTGTTCTTATCTTAACAATGCTTATTTTTTTCTTTACACTTGACAAAACAGATATATAATTTTGATCTTTTAAATTTTAAATTAGAGTAAATTACATCTTTACAAAATGATTTGAAAAATATTTTATTATTTTATAAAATGATTTGGAAACGGGGCTCAAAGCCAATTCAATATATCATTTGTTTGTAAAAATTAAACCTGAATAAGCATGATAACTATCAATACTCCATATTACTCCAACTTATTTATTGATTATATTTAATATAAAATACTTCATAAAAAATTTAATTTTATTATTTTATAAAATGATCGGGATAGCTTCAAGGTTATAAGGTTGGTAAATAATAGGGTTCGGGGCTCGAAGCCAACTCAACATATTACTTGTTGGACGAATTAAATCTGAATCGAAAGGATAACCGTCAATCCTCCATACCATTTAACCTAATTTATTAATTATATATTTATATTTATATATAAAAAATTAAAATAATAATTTTTAATTAAAAATTATTATTTTAAATTAATTATATTTATATATAGAAAATTAAAATATTATTTTTTTAATTAAAAATTATTATTTCTAAGTGAAAACTAAATTAATATTCGTTTTCTTGTGCCCAAGTTAAATGTCAGGAAACAAAATCAGATAAAAATAGCAAAATAAATACCACGCATTGTATAGTTTCCACGTAGATTATGAAAATTCATATAAAATGACACGTAAGCCTGAGAAGTTCCAAGGTTTTTCAAGCATGATTTAATGTATAATTGGATGATCTCGATGGGGACATTCGTAGGTTGCCTTTGCTGTGCATTGTCGGTAATTAATATCATCGGTCTCATCACTAAACACGAACGCAACAACATCGTATAGCGGTAAGAATGGAGTTACGGAAGGAAATAATTATATGCGGTATGAATGAGAGTTGAAGTGTTTGTTAATGTTTCTGATTAACTCTATTTAAATGTATTAAGAAAAGAACAAATGTAATTTTTTTTTTTAGATAATGGGAAAATTTATCATAATTGGTTGTCAAGTAGAAGTGGGGATAATCATTATAGGTTATTATAGTCACTCAAAACTATTTTATAGCCCACGCTCTTAGCCATGCAAAAATAGTGTTAGGTCATATTCCAAAACCAAAACAAGTAGATTTATTTGGGATAAATAAAGTTTTAAAGTGATGATGGAAGTATTTTGTAAAATAGTGGCTTTTAGAATATAGAACTTGCAATCAATTAACCATTATATTAATAAGGGATCATTATCTTTATGTATGTGTTATTTATCATAAGAATTATAATCATGAGTAGGCCTAATGGTTAAGAACATGTGTTTCCTCCTAAAAAGTCACATGTTCAAATCCAGAGAGGATAGAGTATATAGGTATATATACACAACAAACTACAAGTTCTTAACAAACTACAAGTTGCATTATATAATATGATTTATATTTTAGGATAATATTATATATTCCCTTCATCCACGTGTCCACTAACAATGTTTTAGTGGTAAATCATTGAATGTATGTAATTATAATGTGTGATAATGATGCTATTTTTTAAGTGAGGGTATTACATCACTCTCCTTCATCCACATGTTTAATAACAATGTTTTAGTGGTAAATCATTAAATGCATCTAATTATAATGTGCAATTTTGTTTTTTATCAATAATATTACATATTAGCCTTCATCCATACATTCATTAACAATGTTTTAGTAGTAAATCACATAATAAATGTAATTATAAAGTGTAATCATTAAGTTATTTTTCATCTATAGTATTACATACTCCTTTCATCCACGCGTCCACTAACAATGTTTTAGTGGTAAATCATTGAATGCATGTATTTATAATGTGTGATAATTAAGTTATTTTTCATGAATAGTATTACATACTCTCTTTCATCCACACGTCAATTAACAAATCAGCATTCACAAAACAATTTTGTATATTTTATTAATTAACCAAGCACATATTTATACAAGAAGTTTTCCTCAACAACACAACAAACTCATGAGGAAATGTGTCAACCACATACACATAAATATGATCTAGTTGGAGAAGATCTCTCACAACTAACTAGATCTAACAAATCCAAACCAACCTCTGTAAGCATTAATTCTAACACCCTCCCTTAATGCTTACATGTCAAATAAAAATATTGAAATTACTGGTCTTCATCAACATTTCTACCCACTCTAAAATCTCATAGACTACTCTCTTTCTCAACCATCAACTTCGAGCTACCACTTGATCCATTTAAGATACAATTGTTTCTGACCATCAATGACGTATTTGTAGGACCGACGATTCTCGACTACCCTAAAAAATAGTCTCGATACTGAATCACTCTATGAACATACTTCCATTTGTGAAAATACAACGAATTGTATATTTCAACAGTTATATAGGAAAGTAGTCTAGATATTGAATGTATCCAGCAATCAATCATATAACTTGACCTTTTTTCACGTACACACAAACACACAAAGATAACATGTAATTGTTGTTCCTCGAGCATCGAAGGACAACAAGAAATACTAGCTTATAACAGACTATAGACATAATCAAATCAATGATATGTTCTTGTGGCACCGAAGAACTCAAGAACTACAGGCCTGAATTATGTCACTATGTTCTATAATTGGTTCTTCATAATATAATTTTACAAACAAACTAATGTTAATACATATTTAATTAAAAAATTATCACAAGTTGGACTGCAACTTTTAAGATGTGCTTGTAGTAAAATATTCCACCAGGTCACATAAACTATGCTTACAACAAGCGGATCACATCAAGCACCATTACTGCCATCAACATGCAATTCTTTCACTGGTCACAAGAGGTTGAGCAAGATAGATTGGAACAGACTTTGGAAGGATGTTAGGAAACAAATTTCCAAATAGCATAAAAACATCAGAATAAGTACTCCACGCCTTAACAAATTACAACTACAACTAATGGACCCACTTGATCCATTTAAGATATAATTGTTTATGACCATCAAAGGTGTATTTGTAGGACCGACGATTCTCAACTTCCCTTAAAAATAGTCTCGATATAGAATCACTCTATGAACATACTTCCATTTGTGAAAATACAATGAACTATATATTTTGGCAGTTATATAGGAAAGTAGTCTAGATATTGAATGTATCTAGCAACCAATCATATAACTTGACATTTTTTTCGCGTACACACATTTAACACACAAAGATAACATGTAATCGTTGTTCCTCGAGCATCGAAGGACAACAAGAAATATTAGCTTATAATAGACTGTAGACATAATCAAATCATTGATATGTTCTTGTGGCACCGAAGAACTCAAGAACTACAAGCCTGAATTATGTCACTCTGTCCTATAATTGGTTCTTCATAATATAATTTTACAAACAAACTAATGTTAATACATATTTAATTAAAATCTTATCACAAGCTGGACTGCAACTTTTAAGACGTGCTTGTAGTAAAATATTCCACCATGTCACATAAACTATGCTTACAGCAAGCGGATCGCATCAAGCACCATTATCGCCATCAACATGCAATGCTTCCACTGGTCACAAGAGGTTGAGCAAGATAGATTAGAACAGACTTTGGAAGGATGTTAGGAAACAAATATCCAAATAGCATAAAAACATCAGAATAAGTACTCCACGCCTTGACAAAAATATAATTTCAAATAATAAGCCTCTTCGAGGGGGAAACCTCTTTATACACCACATAAATTCACAAATACAAGATGATTCCAAATGAAAAGGTCTCCTTGGTATATATAGGAGACTAGGAGGTATAATTACAACTAATGGACCCAAGCCGACATAAATAAAATAACAATACTAATGTAATATACCCCAATTAAGGGTAATGTGCCACTATTTAGGGCTTAACATGCCCCTCCCCTTCAGACAAGTGTTGTCTGCAACACTTGATTAATTATGAATACTTATTTATAAAAGACTCATCTTCCCAAGTGGAATCTTCAGCAGGTAGTTTCACCCACTTAATGAGATACTTTGAAATGGATCTATTCCTTAGCTAGAAAATTCTTGTGTCGGTGATAGCTTCAGGCTCCAATATGATTTTTCCTTCCTTGTCAAGTTCTGGAAATATAGTTTGAACTGGGATCTTGTCACCTATAACCTTCTTTAAGCATGAAACATGGAAAACTGGATGTACTCGTGAATATGCAGGCATCTCCAATTTGTATGACATAGTACCAATCTTTTGCAACACCTTATAAGGGCCATAATACTTTGGTGATAATTTATTATCCTTCTTAGCTTGGTTGAGGGACATCTTTTTGTATGGTTGTAGTCTTAAAAATACCCAATCCTCTACTTCAAAACTTCTTTCACTTCGATGTTGATCTGCTTGTTGTTTCATGCGATTATGTGCCATGGTTAGGTTGTCCTTTAGGAGTTGGAGAACTTGTTGTTGATGCTCGATGTGATTTTCCACTGCTTGAACCTTAGATTTTTCTTTTAGAGAAGAAGTGATGGATGGTGGGTGATATCCATAGAGCGCCATAAATGGTGTCATTTTTGTTGCAGTATGAAAGGAAGTGTTATACCACCATTCTATAACACCCGTATTTCCCCCAGCTTGTAATTAATTATTAATTATGATTACCATATTATGGCATGTGAACACTGTAAATGTATTATTGTTTATATTGTCAATAACTGACTGTGGGGATGAAGCCTTGAAGTATTGGCCATGATATCACTATAGAAAAGAGTGAGGAAATAGTAGAGAGGGTTCATTATGTCAAAATGACCCAAATTATCCTTGTTGAAATAATAATCCTCATCTTGATCCCAAGGAAAAATCAGTTAATGAAATAAGGACTGATGGTTGAACAATCAACTACCCCCATGAATGGAAGCATGGAGAGTCTAGCTGAGGAGATAGAAGACCGTCAACCCGAAATACCATAGAGTGCAGTTTTCCTGTAGGCCCAGACTGGCCCGAGTTTCTTCTAACAAAAAGAATAGGACAGGTCCAGAGCCTTCCCAAGGAGGAAAAAGGCATGCAAGAATACCCACAAAGGCAGACAAGGAGGAGATGATGCCCACAAGGGGAATGCGACCCAGATATCATAAAAGGAAGAAAGGAAAAGAAGAAGTTTCTCTCGTGACTGGAGAGAACACATAAAACCTGCCCTGAGAAAAAGGTTACGAGATTGATGTTGAGGGAGCATCTGATAAACCTCGCAGAGGTTGTGATAGAGAAAGAATCTCTAAGAAACTGCACAAGTTCCCTACTGATATCATGGCTTGGCATAGGGGTGGCCGGAGCGCTAAGAATGAATGCCTCTGAGCCTACGGTTGGGTGGAGAGGCGAACACCCACAGTCAGTTGGTCGGTTCAATTGTAATAGATAAGTATTCCATAGACTCTACAAACTTGAATTCAAATGTTTGATTGAATGCTTGTATTTTCTCTATACAGATACATCCTAGATATATAGGGATGATGGAATATTGTTGTATCGTGTTGGATGCTAGATAATTGTGACTCTGGCGATCTAACCGACTGAATATTTTGAGGTAGAGTTTGACCATTAACCCGTGTCAATGGTTTTATGCTTACTTTTACCTAGAAATGGAAAACTATCAGTAATGGGGTTCTAAGTGAATTTGGGACATAAGGAATTGGCCTCTGTATTGGTTATAAGATTTCTCAAAGGGATTACTCAGGTATCAAATCCACAAGTAAAGAGTTGGGATAGACTCCACAAGACCGTTTGGGTCAGGTTGATCCCTCAATTTTACCTTTCCCTATTTTAGAACTTGAGTTATGAGAATGGAAAGCGCTTCCTTCAAACCAATCGTCCCAGTAATCGCGGGCTCATGCCCACGGCCTTAATCTAAGTTTGGCTGAGAGCTAAGGGTGTAGCCCTTGGAACTTATCAAAAGCCTCATACGACCGAAAAGCGCTATGCCCGACGGGAGCTAAGCCTTATGAGTTTTGAGGCTTAGGGGGTCCGGAGCTCCGAGATGTTGGAATCCTCATAACATCTAGATTGCGCCAAAGGCAACCCATCAAACCGGAAACTTGATAGATGACTGGTAGCTGGCGATCAGATACCCGTCATTGTAGGATTCATCTCCTTGCTAAACCCCAATCCACTCCTCGAACGTGAAGTAACGCGAGCTGTAGATTTGAGGGTATTCTGGATCTCCCCTAACCATTGGATCTATGTCATAGTCAGTCCAACATTGATCTCTTCGGGAGAACAAAAGTGTTATACCACCAAAACCCCTGAATGTCAGAGTCGCGAAGTAATGTGGGCCATCGATCTAAGGATCCTTCGGGACCCCTCTCGGTCGTTTGATCATGGGGACGAGTGTATCACATCGAGAGCATGCGGGGGTTCACACATCGAGCAACGATGATGTCATGTATGGTGTCCTTGTGACATAGTAAATAGGTGTCAGTAACCCAAGGCAGGTGCCACGCATCTTACCAGTGCGATCTGGGTTGACAGGTGTCCCTCTAGGAGTGATCGAACACTGAAACCTCTGAGCTAAAATTGTGAGTCGTTGATCTGGGGAGTCTCTTGAGAACCTCTCCCCACCATCCGATCAACTAATGGAGGGATAGCGTGTAGCACTCTGAAAAATTCCTACCCTAGGAGAGAAAGGGCGTTAAACAGTCAAAACCTCTGAACGCCCAACTTGCAAAGTAACGCAGACCGTCGATCCAAGGGTGCTTCAGGATCTCTTCTATTCGTTGGATCTAGATCATGGTCAGTCTAACATTGACCTACTCCGAGGGGAAAAGGGGTGTTAAACGGGTGGAACCCCCGAATGTCGAAGTCGCGAAGCTACGAAGGCCATAGATCTGGGATCTATGTGGACCTGTCTCAATCATAGATCAAAATGTATTGGGATGGTTCCCGAAGGCTGTCAGTCCGTAGTGATGTGACGTCACATAGGGTGACGTGGACCCATGTGCGACATGCCACATGTCACCTTCATTCATGCATTTTATAGACCTTATATGCCAATTGGAACGTGACAAATGTCTCCCATTGATAGGGCCATGTGACATATTTGTTTTGTGTCATGTGTCATCCCTTGGTGCGTGGTTTCTTGACCTAATGGCTAATGGCACCCCGAGAGTTCGGGAGTTTGAAATTCCAGGAGACTTAGGGTGTTATAATGTATGCTCCAAAAAGGGCCGAAGGATGGAGCTACATGGAAGGACCTCGATTGTTCAGGAGTTCAGAACTCCAGGAGGTTTAGGATGTTAGAACATATGCGCCAAAAAGGGTCGAAGGTCGGAGCTATGTGGCAGGACCTTGGGAGTTCAAGAGTTCGGAACTCCAAGAGGTTTAGGATGTTAGGATGTATGCTCCAAAGTAGCCGAAGGCCGAAGCTATGTGGAAGGATTCTAGGGCTTCGGAGTTCCGGATGGTTTAGGTGTGGTATAATGGATGAGTCGAAAGGGACAAAGGTCGGAGCCACATGGCAGGACTCTGGGACTTTGGAACTCAAGGAATGATTCAGAAATGGATAGAAAGGATGAAGGGTCGAAGGCCCGGTGAATGCGAAGGGGCGGGGAACATCCCATGTAACCGTCTCTCCAACGGCCATGTCATCTCTAAGGGATGACGACCATGGTCAAGTATATTCCAGGTGGAGTGGTACGAATGAGGTGAATCCACGTGGGCGTTACATGGCCTTTGACCAATGATGCTTGCAGAACTTCAGAAGGGAATAACTTCCAATCCAGAGCTCATATTTGAGCATGGTAACGGTGGTTGGAAAGCTCTCGATGAGCAAAAGGTGATAAATATCTCGAGAAGAGGATTCAAGATGATGGAGGAAAGTGAAATTTGGATGCCCCATCCATTAAAAATGTACTTAAGGGGTTGAGTGTGTTATAAAGTGGTATCAGAGCGGAAAACAACACTTAGCCTGCTTGGGCTCACGAAAGAGTCAAGTGATTATTTTTCTTTCTTAGAAAACTTTAAGGGAGATTTCACCCTTCCCTACCTTATCTAGTAGAACATGATTCAAGCACGGGCCTGGATGGGCTAGAGAACAATCACAATACTAGTTTACTAAGATTAAGATGAGCCTATTGAGAGTATTATTGTCGTATGAGAATTATCTACATAAGTCCCTTGAGGAGAAGGATGCAGATTAAAAATTCAGTTGGGATTTTACCCAACGAGATTGTATCATGTTAGACTGTGGCAGAAGAAGCCCATGATTTATTTTGGAGAAATGATATCCAACCCTACAAAATTGAGCTTATGAAATGATCCAGGTGGATATTGGTAGCCACCCACCTTTTCCAACTGGCTCAAAATAGTTTTCTAGCAATTTTGGTAATTTACTATTTTTAGAAGTTTTTAACTTTTGGGCCCATTTTGAGGGCCTAAATGAAGGCTTTTTGGGATCAAGCTTCTCAATTACAGCGAAAGGCTTTGATTGAGCCCCCTAAATAAATCTCCTCGATGATAACTTCCAACGAGCTATCGTGCGCCCCAAACGAAGATCGTATGCCAAAGTTACACCCCAGGGAAATTGATACACCAAACTACCCAAAAAAGGGTCTACAAAACTGTTGGATTTTCATCTTCCGAGGTTAGGGTTTTGGATTTTATTTATGATAAAAAGGCCTTTGGAGCCTCATTGTAAAATCATCTTCTTGTGAATGCGAGTAGCGAACACATCTCTTCTCGGAGATAAGATGCCACCATTCTAGCGAGTCTTTCACTCTATATTTTTACAATCTTTGTATATTTTCGCTCGTTAATAGAAAATTGTGTATTACTGTATCTCTGTGTTTATGGTTGCATCTCTTATACATCTCTTTTATATTATTGTATATTCTAGATATCTCTGTACATTACTTTATCATATCTCCGCTCTCATTTCGTGCCGAAAATAATCCAGATCAGTGGTATCAGAGCAGGCTTCTCTTGATCATTTTTTTTTTTCAGTGCATGTCCCTGATGAGGTCCGAGTATATAAAGTTGGGTCTCGAGCTTTTCTCTCTTGAAGACAATAGTTCTCACAAGCCCAAGAAACCCTCCATGGCAAAAGAAAAGAAAAACGACGGAGTAGACAATTCTATCAATATGTTTCTTGAGCAAGCTCTCACGCGACAGAGGGACGAAATGATGGAGAATTTTTCCCATATACTTCAACGCTAGTCGATCACAACAAGCACATCTTCATCAAACAACCACATTGGAAGCACCTCTCCTTTCAAGGTACAAGTTAATTTTGATATTCTCGTATTTGAAAGTCAGATAGATGCGAATGCCCTAGACAAATGGTTAAATCTGTTTTCTCTGTTCATTATTTTTCTGACAAGGAAAATATCATTGTCACGCTCCTTAAATCTCTCCCCCATGTCAAACATTAGTGGGAAACTTACTGGGAGCAAAGTTCCACAGAGGAGTCTGAAATATATGGGGTCAAGCCCACTTGGGATTTGTTTGTGGATGCGGTAAAGGAACAGTATTACCTTGTTGGAAACTATGAGAACTAGTACATGAGATGGACCACACTACAACAAGAGAGGGGCCAAGCAATTTTAGAGTTCACCAAATTCCTTCCATGCCTTGTGCACCAAGCTGGGTATCAAAGACTCCGAACAACATTTGGTTCTGAAATACCGTGGGGCTCTACACAGATACATCCAAACTGAAATGGATTTTCTGGACATGTCATCACTCGGTGTTTCTTATCGATATGTTGTTATAATCGAGCATAAATTTAAGCACCAAAACAAACAGGATTTTCGGTCTGCAAATCTGCAACAACCAAAGTATGATAAAGACAACCCTGACAAACAGTCTCCCGAAAACCAGTCCAAGCCACAGGAAAACAAGGCTCACAGGAATACAAAGAAGGACACTGGAAAATGGTGCAATTTCCACAAAAGCCCCTAGCACAACACCGAGGAATGTCACTCAAAATAGTCATTGGTGGTCGAGATCAAAGACAAGGAGCCAAACCTTGATTCAGAATCTGATTATGAAAATACTGGTAAAAGACAGATCATCAATGTAGACCCCACTGCTATTGTCGCGACCACAACAATTAAACTAGAAGAACCAACATATCCTGAAGAGGGGGAGTGCCTTTTTCATTCACATATGTGGGTGAAGGGGACCCCGCTGCTTTTTATTGTTGATAGTGGAAGCCAGAAGAACCGCATCTCAACAAAGGTCATCAAACAATTAGGATTGTCGACAACACCACACTCGTAGCCATACAACATCGGGTGGCTTTTCCAGGGACGAGATCTCTGTGTCAGCCAACAATGTCAATTGTCATACGACATCCAACCCTTAAAGGATGAGGTATTATGTGATTTTCCCCCACTAGATGTCTGTGATGTTCTCTTGGGACAACCATATATGTGGAAGCGCCATGATGTTTATGAGTCTCGACCCCACAATGTCATTGTTTCTATGGGGGGTCATCTCTACAGAATACCATAGGTAGTTCCAACTACTGTTCCACCCAAACAATGCCGCAAGGTAGTATCTCATACTACAAAATTCAGCTTCTTCACAATCTATTCAAAAAGTGAACAGAAGGATAATGCAACCACTACAACCTCGACCCCAAAACCTTCTATCCAACAGAAGTAGGTCGACAAGATTGCAACAAAGTGTAAAGATTATTTTTGCACACAGACATCTCATGTAGCTAGGCTAGTTAAAAAGGTCCAACCCTTCCATCCACATGTTCGTGACAACCTTCAACAAGCTAAGCAACACAACTTCTCCAACAAGGAAAGAAACTCATCAAGATGTAGATTCAACAAACATTTTTCCCTCTCCCCCGGGCACTCAACGCAATGGAGACCATTGATTTCTAAGGAGGGAGGATTGATCTAGGTGGATATCGGTTCCCACCCAACTTTTCCAACTGGCTCAAAACAGTTTTTTGGCAATTTTGGTAATTTATTATTTTTAGCAGTTTTTAACTTCCAGGCCCATTTTGAGGGTCTAAATGAAGGTTTTTTGGGACAGAACTTCTCATTCATAGTCAAAGGTTCTGATTGAACCCCCTAAATGAATCTCCTTGGTGATACTTTTCCAATGAGCTATCGTGTGCCCCAAACGGAGATCATATGCCAAAGTTACACCCCCGAGAAGTTGATACACCAAACTACCCAAAACGGGGTCCACAAAACTGTTGGCTTTTCATCTTCCGGGGTTAGGGTTTTGGATTTTATTTATGATAAAAAGGCCTTTGGAGCCTCATTGTAAAATCATCTTCTTACGAATGTGAGTAATAGACACATCTCTTCTCAGAGATAAGATGCCACCATTCTAGCGAGTCTTTCACTCTGTATTTTTACAGTCTTTGTACATTTTCACTCATTAATAGAAAATTGTGTATTATTGTATCTCTGTGTTTATGGTTTCATCTCTGATACATATTTGTTTTATTATTGGATATCTTAGATATCTCTGTACATTTCTTTATCATATCTCCGCTCTCATTTTGTGCCAAAAATAATTCGGATCATGAAACCTCTGTTAATTAAAAACATTGGTTAAATGAAGGATTTGAAATTGGGAGAAAAATCCTCCATGTCTAGAGGCCTCATTGGAGTAGGTGAGATCAACCTACTTAACCTGTTATAATTGAAAGATGTCCTGCTAGGGTAATCCCTCTTTGCAAAATAAAGGAAGACATGAGGACTGAGAATGAACCTCATGGAAAAAGTGAAATAACATGAGAAAGTTCAAAAGCTCATGGTTGGGCTAGGGAAGTGTGTACCCCTACTAACTAAGGCTAATTATCTACATGAAAATGCTAAAGTTTCTTGCTTAATTTGTTATTATTAATCTTCATTATAACACCATCATAATAAGGATTTTACTGAAAGAAACACAATCACAGAGTAGACAAGTATTTATCCTGGGAAACCTTCAAGGGGAAGAAAACCTAGCAAAACTTCTTTAATATAGATTCAATAGCCAAGTACAGTTTCTCTCACAAGAGAGATCTCACCAAACATAAGATCCACCAGAAACCCTAACCAGAACAGAGACCACTTAGACCAAGATAGTCCTTCATCAAGATAACCTTCACCTTTACTGAGATACTCTTCCTTGTAGCTGCATCACTCTCAAACTTGCACACTTGATAGAGAGAGCTTGATGAGTGTGTGTACAAATGAGGTGTTAGGCCTCTTATAAATATAAGTTGTGCCCCCCCCCCCCCCCC
>ML780379.1:352315-364653 GCA_009831015.1 Picea engelmannii
TATATTGTATCTTTTACTTTATCCACAAAAGGGGATAAGAATATTCTTTGCAATTACACAATATTTCAACCCTACCTCTTAACAAGAAGGATATTATTTATCTTTTGACAGGTCACTGGATGCCATCATCAAATAAACAACATCATCATCTGGGTAACAACATGCATCAATATAATCCACTTGGTCATCTGGCATCACGATCACTAACTGGTTCTCCATGAATCCATATTAAAGAAGTTTTGTTCTCTTTATCTTCACACAGAAGATACTCTTTCTTTCTTTCATCTTCACGCATAAGATACTCTTTCTTATCTTCACACGAAAGATATTCTATGAGTTTTTCCATTCCTTTTATGTTCTCCCTTCTCTCGTAGTCATCTATCTCACCCATCCACTGGGGAGGACTACTACCATAGCTTCACTCCTAGTCATCCCACATGAACTAGAGAAGCTAAGATGCTAGCCTGGGCAAGACTAGACTCCATTTCCATGATCCACACAGGATGACGACACAACCTCAAGAGCCAACTAACCATTCCACAAGGTCAAGGTTTATGTTCCAGGCTACTCAATCCTTGGCTAGAGGAGAGTATTTGCCTATTTCCCCTTGGAGAAACACCCACACTCCTCTCTACGATGGTGGTCACACCCCTCTCTACGAGGGTATTCTAGCATGTCCCTAGAGTATCCAAAACTCAACACTTGGACAGAGGTCAACCTTGGAAAATTTCTCATTCCCCTTCTCTATGAAGGTCTCTTCTCTTTCTCCTTCTCTACGAAGGTCTCTTCCTGTGGGATTGCTCATTCCTTCTCTACGAAGGTCTCTTCCTTCTCTACGAAGATCTAGCTATGGGATCTGATAAAGTCTCTTGTGGTCCAAAATATTTCCATGGTATACTACCATGCTACCCATCTGTTGGGCACCATCCATCTACTGGATAACTTTCATCTTGATCAAAATATCTCATTACTCATCCACTGAGTAAACTGTTCCATGGACCACTGCTTTCCTAACTGCACCAAATCACGATCCTCCATTTCGAACTCAAAGACATAGCTCTCTCTTGCACCAAACTACGAGCTTTTTTAACTATGTAACATCTGATAATCATCATCCTTGAAGTTCTCTTCTGTAATATCTTGGGTGCCTTCTTGAGTTTGAACATTTCTTTCTTTCTGACTTCATACTGGATCAACTTGCTCCCTCTGCATCTATAAGAATGGTACTGGAGCAACCTGTAGTTACCTGCATCTCATCAACTAAATATGAGTATCCATCTTTCTCTTCAACTTGAACATTTATGTTCTGCATCTTTAGGAGCCTCCTGCTCCTATATAAATACATGATATTGTCTAGTCTTTACTGACTGTCACCATATCATAAGTCCTTCTCATGATGTCTAACTTCTGCAAGTCAAGGCATAAGTTCTTTCTTCCGAGACCTGTAAATTTACTTACATTATGCTTTTTGAGATATGTCACTTAGCCAATCAGTCAGTAACAATAAGCAGTAATCAAATAAAACTATATCATGATTTCTATCAGAGTAGTACACATATTTTCTTAAGAAAAACTTGTTCAACCATGTACACATCTAAAACCCTAATCATGAATCAGACTTTTGAACCTTTTTTTTTTTAATTCTAGCCATGAAATTACCAAATTTCCCCTTACTATCATAGCTAAACACATACCTTTGTCACTCTCATGAGTGATCATACCTGAAATAAATATTTTATCTCTTACTTTATCCTCTTCTTTGATACTTCCTTCATAAATCTGCATAGACATGTGAGAAGACACAAGTGGAATTTGATTCAATAAAAAAATCCTTCAAGTTCTTATCTTGCCATGAATTTCCATGACTAGCAATCTAGAATCCTGAACAAGGTCTTCACTCTTCTTCCAAATAGCTTCAAACAACGTGTGCTTGGCAGAAGGCTTCAACTTGAAAATATTTCTATCGACATCCATGGCACAAATTTCCTTGGCATGCTCAACGTGCTTCCACCAAAAAATCACTCAACACGACCATCATGAGGTCCCAATAGTAGGGATCCTTGTGTATCCTAAAGAGGCTACTACCATTCGGGGTCTAGACATAGAAATCGATCCAATTCCTGACCAAGATATCCATGAGTCCCTATGCCTGGGGCATGTAACACGGGGTCATAGTGGACTAGGGGAAGGACCCATTGGCATAACCATGGAAGTAAGAACACTTGATCTCCACCATTCCTCCCTCTTCCAAGTAGTCATTGGGGCCTTGGTCGATCATGCCGTCTGGAGACGCCGCGAGCCAGTGGTGTTCACCATGGAGATAGAATCTGGTGAGGGTGACCATGTTCTTGGTCATGAGTTGGTACCTGGCAAGCGCAATGTACTTGTGGAGGTTTCTCCAACAGGTGGTGGGGCACCCCTTGAAAGGCTCCACCATGCCAATCTTCTCCATCCACAGATGCACACACCGACCCTTCCAAAAACCCATTGCATTGCTGAAGGTGCTCGTCGTCAGCCTCCATCTCCACTCCTCATCCCAGTTCTTGTATCTATGTTGTAGCCCGAAGCTTTTAAGATTGGAAGAAGAATAACTCTGACCATAATTATAATTATAATTGTTGTTCCCCGCTTATGTTCTGGGGTTATACATTGAAGCCCAAGAATAATCATAATTATAATTATAATTTTTGTTCCCCGCGGAAATGAAAATGGCCTCCTGCGAGTCTTCAACTTCATTTCAATGACCGACTGAAACTTCAAGCCAAGGTTTTTAGGATTTCTCTCTTAAAAAGCCTCTGTAATTATTCTCAACTAGATACTGAAGACGAAATCTGTGACAATGCTCTTGCAGGCCTGCTTTGATACCATGTTAAAGTTTCTTGCTTAATCTGTTATTAGTAATCTTCATTATAACAACAACATAATAAGGATTTTATTGAAAGAAACACAATCACAGAGTACACAAGCATTTATCCTAGGAAACCCTCAAGGGGAAGAAAACAAAACAAAACTTCTTTAATATATATTCAATAACCAAGTACAGTTTCTCTCACAAGAGAGATCTCACCAAATAGAAGATCCACCAGAAACCCTAACCAAAACAGAGATCACTTATACCAAGATAGTCCTTCATCAAGATAACCTTCACCTTTATTGAGATACTCTTCCTTGTAGCTGCATCACTCTCAAACTTGCGCACTTGATAGAGAGAGCTTGATGTGTGTGTGTACAAATGAGGTGCTAGGCCTCTTATAAATACAAGTTGTGCCCCCCCAATAATTAGGTCAGGGCCGATCTGTCCACTTTACCTTTCTAATTTACATTTGACTTGTCTAGGCACAATAGGGCCGACTTCTCAATATAATATATATATATATATATATTATCTTTTACTTTATCCACAAAAGGGGATAAGAATATTCTTTGCAGTTACACAATATTTCAACAGAAAATACAAGAGGAAAGTAAGTGGAACCGTTTTCACTGTAGACATGGGTATAATGCTTGGTGCACGTAGATATGCTAAAATGCATATTGCAAGGATAGAGCATGCATATGACATGCATATATATTTTTTATATTCTTCCATTGAATATAGAATATGGAGATCATATGGTTAGTGATGACCCGACTATGACAACATAAGTAAAAGGTTGATGATGTTGAGTAGATAGTGCATTATGGGGATAAGGTAGGAGGATTAATGAAATGTTGATCCTGAATGTGGTAGAGGAAGTGTTGGGACACTTTTAGATGACCAATGGGTCAAGTTGACGTCCAGAGGTGGATGGTATCTATATAAGGTATGACTTGGTATGCTCAAGTAGTGGTGAGAGGGAATCTAGAAAATGATTCCCTTAATAAAAACGTATGTTAACCAAAAATGGTTTGAGGCATGAAAGAGAAGCTTGATAAGTTGTCTTGTTTCCTTGGGCACTGTTGGAGTTGCCTGGATAATATTTCTAGGTTGTTGAATAATTTTATAATACCAGAGACACAAATACTTTCTTGTTGGGTGTTGTCTTATGGAAAGAGGGACATAGTTGTGACTATGTCTATTAAACTGCCATGTGGATAGCATGTGAATGACTACAAGCTCTCAACTGAGAGGGAATCCCAGTGTTGAGTGTCTTTATGAGACTTTCTATGATCATGGATTTAATATCCTTGGGAGAAGGATCCGGAAGTCTGATACATCCATGTGTATGAATTACATGGAAAGGGGGCAGACAATGAGGTTGCATGATGAATATTTAGTTGTGCCTGAGTGCATGGATTTAATGCATCGAAAGGTTTCTTGATATAAGGACTAATATTAAGACCGAATATATATGAATGAACGATACTAAATGTGCAATTGATGCACATGTATGATGTAAGAGTAAATGAGCAAGGATGTTATGTTGTCAAGATAGGAGGCAAAATGATTATGCCTTTGAGGATCACATGAGTATGATTGTGAACAATCACGAGTTGAATGATTTTAAAGTAAAGATGTATGTGAGCTTTGAAATATACATATGGTAGCTACACATAGGCTTATGATTATGCATTGGTTAAGTACATCATGGATGTAAGTTAACAAAACAAGGAATATGTGTGGATAAATAATCTGGATGCATAACAAAAATGCATGTTTATATTCCTTATGGAATATTTGGCAAATAGTTGAAGCTAACTCAAGGTTGAGGCCATCAAATATAGTAAAGGATATTTAATAAGGAAGTTTCATGCCGAAGGAGTTTCCTGGGGAGGAACTGTGTGAAGGCTATGTCAGGGGAACATAGTCACCACCTTAATGACTACTGATAATTGGGAAGTGGGATGCAAGTGTGTGTGTGTGTATGTGTGTAATAATCTCGGATTACATTCTAAAACAAAATGTATGAGTGGAAGACTAACAAATGAATGTTGACCATTCTGATAACTAAATGGTAATGTGTATAATGCACAGGTTCGTGACTCATTGCGAACGAAATGTTTGTTGATTTACCAAAACGGTTGAGGTGAACCTAACTAAGATTGCTCAAGGAAAAGATCACGGAGATCACAATAAGAAGTATATTGCATAAGAAAAGAAGGAGAAAAGGAGGAACAATTTTCTCACCCTAAAAGATTTGAATTGTTTAACAGGGTTGTAAGCCTTAGAAGAGAAACCGTGGAAACAAGTATAGTTGGAAAGGGGAAAATAAAATAATGAGTAAGTTTGAATGAATAGGCTTGGTTAAGATGTTATAAGTAAAGGCAGTGAGGCCTTGGAAAAATAACTTAGTCGGACTAAAAGTCCCAGGATGTGTAGAAGGAGTTGGAAAAAGGGAGAAGCCTTAACTCCTTTCTTGTTGTATATTATGTTTTTCTCTGGGATGAGAAACTGGTGTGTTGATGAAAGTAAATGTTTTGACACCATAATGATGATGGTTGTATGACTCTAGAAACAATCGAGAATTGTTTACGTTGCACTCATGAAACACATCAAGGATAATGTGAAGAAGTGCATAAAGATATGCTAGGACGTATCTGAATTTTTTTTATTGATTTGAATGCTATGATACATGCATTTTTATTTCACATGATGACTAATGTATTTGTGATATATTTCATGTGTAGAAAAGAAATTTAAACTTTCGAGAAAGACAGTTACCAAAGATGGACAACCTCAAGAAGAGGATGACTATGAGAAGGTTGTTGTTAAAAGATTGTTGAAGGGACTTTAAAAGTCCCCATAAAGCACCACTGATGAGGTAATATCAGAGAGGGTGCTAGCATCCAGAGCAGGTATAAAAATGTTCATACCTATGTGGCATAAGGTATGAAGGAATTTGGTAAGAATACCTTCTGAAAATATTTCATTATCTTAAAAGTATGCAAATAATTTTTTAATGGTTGGTGTATGCCATTGTTTCCCAAGCGGGGTAAGATTTAGGAAATAAGAATATGAACAATAAAGAGAATAATTCTATGCCATTCAGAGATGAGTTATAATCCTTCCAAGAAAACACATGATTAAGGAGCACCATGGGTACAATGACCAATCTAGGGAGATTTAGAATAAAGGTGCTCATAGTTAGCACATTGCATGGAATGCATTGAGGAAATGCATGTTTGCATAAGAGGGCAGACAATGGATTGCCCATTAAGGAAGGAGGACCTTCCAATACTCTACTTGAATTGTAGAGGTGTCAAATAAAGAGAATTTTGGGTGTCCATGAGTGTTGGCACCCTGGTTACTAACGAAGGAAGAATGCTTGGGTGCATTCAAGAGAAACTTTTAGTTTCATATGTGTTGATTTGGGATCGTGGTCATCATGTAGTAGGTAGCATAGTCCTGTTGTAAGAGTGAATGAGAATGACTAAACGTATGGTGAAGAGGTTGGTTGAGCTCCAACACACCATGGTAAGGTGCTTGTCATAAGTATGGAAAACTTGAACCCAATGTAAGGGTACATAGGGTATGGATGTGGCCATGAAGATTGGCACGCTGATATTTGAGTTACATTTGGAAAATTTGGTATGTTGATAGGATGCATAGGTAAATAACGATATTTCATTTTTCTCTCTACCCTTGAATGGATGAATTAATGACTTGGACTGTTAGTATGCATAGTGTTGAAAATACAATGTGCAGGAAAACTAACAATTTGTTTGGTTGAGGCATGTTGAAATTGTAGGAAAAAAAGGGTCTTGGATATGGCAACGTTGTAAGCCCATAAGGAAGACCAATTTACTGCTAAAATAAATTGTTATGGGGAGGAAAGTCCCATACTTCTGAATCTGGTTCATGTGTGGAACATATCTGAAAATAAATGTGGGATTTGGAAATCTTTGGGTGATAGATTTGCAAAGGAAATTTTGAATTTTAAATTGATGATAATATCTCATAATTTCTTTACACCTGTGATACAAGTGAGACGAAAAAGATCTGTCTCGGGAGGACAGGTGAAGGTTTTCAAGCTGGAAAGCATGAAAAAGGATACTGTTGAGACAGGAGAACCCTGTGGTAAGCCACGGTCTCCCTACAATATGTTGTGTTGTGGCAATAAAAGTTGAAGGGATGCGTCGACCGAGCAAGTCCGAGGGACGCCTCAACTGTAAGTCTCAATGAAGTCTCTAGAACTCTTCGTGTGCGATAAATCCTTGGAAAGGTAAGATGGATCACTCGAGGGACTGTATAGCAGAGAAGGGGATTCCTGAGCCTAGGCCTGGACGGTGAGTGACCACAAGGAAGAAGGGACTTTGATAATTCTCATTCACTATTGATTGGGATCATGTACATAATGGGTATGTCCGGGAAAAACAATGAGCCAAGATAACAAGATAGCCATGTGGATGCAAATCCACGAACTGCAATGATAACTATTGTGCTAGATTATGAACTTTTCCTCTTGAATTTTTCACAACACTAAAATGTTTTCGCATGAAATTATGATTAATATGCTTGTTGTCCAAGATGATTGAAGGCAAATGATGAAATCCATGAGTTTGGAAAGTACCTGACCAAGAAAGAGGATCAAGATTTATGAAGCAGCTGAATGAAAAAGGCATGACAGGTGTTACTGAGAAAGAACACTAAGGACGATGTCCCTTTCAAGGGGGAGGGGATTGTAACACCCATGTTTCCACTATCTTGTAATTAATTATTAATTATGATTACCATGTTATGGCATGCGAACATTGTAAATGTATTATTGTTTAGATTGCTAATAATTGACTATGGGGGTGAAGCCTTGAAGTATTGGCCATGATATCACTAGAGGAAAGAGTGAGGAAACAATAAAGAGGGTTTATTATGTCAAAATGACCAAAATTATCCTTACTGAAATAATAAGCCTCATCATGATCCCAAGGAAAAATCTGTCAATGAAAGAAGGACTGGTGGTTGAACAATCAACTACCCCCATGAATGGAAGCATGGAGATTCTATCTGAGGAGACAGAAGAATGTCATCCTGAAGTACCACATAGTGCAGTTTTCCTGTAGGCCTAGACCGACCCGAGTTTCTTCTAACAGAAGGAACATGATAGGTCCAGAACCTTCCCGGGGAGGAAAAAGGTGTGCAAGAATACCCACAAAGGAAGACAAGGAGAAGACGATGCCCACAGGGGGTGTGCAACCCAAATATGATAAGAGGAAGAAAGGAAAAGAAGAATTTGTTCTCGTTACTGGAGAGAACGCATAAAACCTGACCTGAGAAAAGGTCGCGAGCTTGATGCTGAGGAAGCATATGATAAACCTCACAGAGGTTGTGATAGAGAAATAATCTATGAGAAACTGCACAAGTTCCCTAGTGATATCATGGCTTGGCATGGGGGTGGCTAGAGAGATAAGAATGAATGCCTCTGAGCCTACGGTTGGGTGGAGAGGCGAACACCCATAGTCAATTGGTCGTCTATCAACTGTAATAGATAAGTATTCCATAGACTCTACAAACTTGAATTTAAATATCTGATTGAATGCTTGTATTTTCTCTATACAAATACATTATGGATATACAGGGATGATGGAATATTATTGTATCTTTTTGGATGCTATATAATTGTGACTCTGGCGATCTAACTGACTTAATATTTTGAGGTAGAGTTTTACCATTATCCCCTGTCAATGGTTTTCTTCTTACTTTTACCTAGAAAGGGAAAACTATCAGTAATGGGGTTCTAAACAAATTTGGGACATAAGGCATTGGCATCTGTACTGGTTAGAATATTTCTCAAATAAATTACTCAGGTATCAATTCCACAAGTAAAGATCCGGGATAGACTCCACAAGATCGTTTGGGTCCGTTCGATCCCTCAATTTTACCTTTCCCTATTTTAGAACTTGATTTTTTAGAATGGAAGGCACTTCCTTCAAACCAGTTGTCCAAGTAACTGTGGGCTCATGCCCATGGAATTAATCTAAGTTCAGTTGAGAGCTAAGGGTGTATCCCTTAAAACTTATCAAAAGCCTCATATGACTGGAACCATGGAACCCAGTGCTACGCCCAACAGGAGCTAAGCCTTCTGAGTTTCGGGGCTTCGGTGGTCTGGAGCTCTGAGATGTTGGAATCATCATAACATCCAGATTGTGCCAAAGGAAACCTATCAAACTGGTAACTTGATGGATGATCGACAGTTGGCAGTTAGATACCCATCATCATAGGATTCATCCCCTTACTAAACCTCGATCCACTCCTCGGACGCGAAGTAACGTGAGCCGTAGATATAAGGGTATTCGGGATCTCCCCTGGCCGTTGGATCTACATCGTGGTCAGTTCAGTGTTGACCACTTCGGGAGAAAATAATTTTTATACCACCAAAACCCCTGAATGTCGGAGTCGCTAAGTAATGTGGGTCGTTGATCTAAGGATCCTTCGAGACCCCTCTCGGTCGTTTGATCGTGGGGACGAGTGTATCACGTCGAGAGCATGTGGGGGTTCATGCATCGAGAAACAGTGATGCCATGTGTGGTGGCCTTGTGACATATTAAAGAGGTTTCGGTAACCCGAGGCAGGTTCCACGCATCTTTTTAGCATGATCCGGGTTGACAGGTGTCCCTATAGGACTGATCGAACACTAAAACCTAGGGTACCTTTGAGCTAAAATTTTGAGCCATTTATCTGGGGAGTCCTTCGAGAACATCTCCTCACCATCTAATCAACTAATGGAGGGATAACGTGTAGCACTCCGGCGAAGTCCTAATCCGGGAGAGAAAGGGCATTAAACAGTCAGAACCTACGAACGTCGAACTTTTGAAGTAACACAGACCGTCGATCCGAGGGTTCTTTGAGATCTCTCTCGTCCATTGGATCTAGATCGTTGTCAATCTGATGTTGACCTACTCTTGGGGAAAAGGATTGTTAAATGGGTGGAAGCCCCAAACGCCAAAGTCGTGAAGAAACGAAGGTCGTAGATATGGGGATCTACGTGGACCTGTCTCGATCGTAGATCAAAATGTATTGGGATGGTTCCTGAAGGTCGTCAGTCCGGAGTGACGTGGCATGCTGACATCACATAGGGTGACGTGGACCCATGTGCGACATTCCATGTGTCACCTTGATCCACGCTTTTTACAGACCTTATATTCCAATTGGAACGTGACACATGTCTCCCATTGATAGGGCCACATGTCATCTTTGTTCTATGTTGCGTGTCATCCCCTCATGCGTGGTTTCTTGACCTAATGGATAATGGGACCCTAGGAGTTCAGGATTTTGAAACTCCGGGAGACTTAGGGTGTTATAACATATGCTCCAAAAAGGGTCGAACGTCGGAGCTACGTGGCAGGACCTCGAGAGTTCAGGAGTTTGGAACTTCGGGAGGTTTAGGATGTTAGAATGTATGCTCCAAAAAGTGTCAAAGACTGGAGCTACGAGGCAGGACCTTGGGAGTTCAGAACTATGAGAGGTTTATGATGTTAGGATGTATGCTCCAAAGGGGCCGAAGGTCGGAGCTATGTGGCAGGATTCAGGGAGAGTTCCGGATGGTTTGGGTGTGGTATAACAGATGAGTCGAGAGGGTCAAAGGCCGAAGCCACGTGGTAGGACTCCGAGACTTTGGAACTCAAGGAATGATTCAAATATGGATAGGAAGGATGAAGGGCCGAAGTTCCGATGAATGCAAAGGGGCCGGGAACGTGCCCTGTAACCGTCTCTTCAATGACCATGTCATCACTAAGGGATGACAACCATGGTCAAGTCCGTGCTAGGTGGAATGGTACAAATGAGGTGAATCCACTTGGGTGCCATGTGGCCTTTGACCAATGATGATTGTAGAACTTCGGAAGGGCATAACTTCCAATCCAGAGCTCAGATTTTACCATGGTAATGGTGGTTGGAAATATCTCGATGAGTAGAAGGTGATATATATCTCTAGAATAGGATTTGATATGATGGAGGAAAGAGAAATTTAGATGCCCCATCTTTTAAAAAGGTACTTAAGGGGTTGGGCATGTTACACATTCTGCTAAGGGTAACCACTTGAACCATTGTGTTTGTTTATTAGAGACAAAGAAACGAAGGTATCCTTCCAGACATTTGTTCACTATCTTAGTTTTTCCATCAGATTGAGGATGATAAGATGAGCTATGAGCCAATTGAGTACCCAAACAAGAAAATAATTTTGTCCAAAAATGTCCTGTGAATATGGGATCTCTGTCACTTACAAGAATCTTTGGGCTTCCATGTAGCTTTTGATCTGTCTCCATGATTGCGGTGGCAAATGTACTGGCTTTGAAAGGACGAGAGAGTGCACAAAAGTGTGTGTACTTGGTAAGTCTATCAACAATAACCATGATGACACTCTTTCCTTTAGACTTTGGTAACCCTGTGATGAAATCCATGGAAACCTCCTCCCAACGCTGACTTGGGATGGCTAATGGTTGTAAAATACCTAGGGTTTTAATTGTTTCCACTTTATTTTGTTGGCAAACCAAACATTCAACCACAAATCTTTGAACATCAATTTTAAGGCCATCCCAAAAAATTCCTTCTTGAGAGTGCATATGCCACAACATTTTTATTCCCTTTTTTTAGATGATTTCAAAATCATAACCCAACATCTTGGTCACCCATTTTTATTGTTCTTTTGAAGATAGTCTTTGCTCCAAGAAGTATTCAAGACTGTCATGATCTATTTTGACCTTGAAGTTCCTACCTATTAGGTAAGGGCACCATTTCTTCAATGCACGTAGTATTTCCATCATTTCCTTATCATAAATGGGTTTGTGTAAGTCCTTCCCCTTGAGTGGCCGAATTTCAAAGGCAAGGGGCCTTCTTTCTTGCATTAAAACAACACCAATGCCATTTCCTGAGGCATCACATTCCACAATAAATGTTTTTGTGAACTATGGTGTGGTCAAGACAGGAGCTTTGCACATTGCCTCTTTAAGTTTTTCAAAATCTTGAGTTTCCTTTGGAGTGCATGAAAATGCATCCTTCTTAGTTAATGTCATTAAAGGTGTTGCTATTCTTCCATAGTTCCGAACAAACTTGTGGTAGTAACCTGCCAAACCCAAAAATCCTCTAAGATTATTCAATGTTTTGGGAATCAGCCAGTCCATCATGGCCTTAATCTTGTTAGGGTCTACCTTGACACCTTCATGAGATACAACATGAACCAAATACTCTACCTCCTTCAACCCAAAGAAACATTTGGATGGTTTGGCATATAGATGTTTCTCCTTTAGTAGTTGTAGCATCCTGTCAACATGTTGAACATGATCTGTTAAGAACCAAATACCTGAATACAAAAGCACCACAACAGATATAGAAGAACAATATAGAAAACCACAACTTTATTATAGAAACCCTTAAGGTAGGGCAACACCATACAATGGATCCTATTATGGAAGGGATCCTCTCCTGT
>ML780379.1:426911-437837 GCA_009831015.1 Picea engelmannii
GAGGGATAAACCTCCAAGAGGAAGATACAATCCTCCAATATCAAGAGAGAGTTGAACTCTCCATCCTTGCCCCTTCCTTCCACCCAAGAATATATGAGAGATAATAAAACCTTACATTAAATCATCACCATCAACCAATCATCTCATAGAACCTACTAATGCTTCCTGAGAGTTCTTCGATTTATGCAATTATTCAAATTCTTGGATTACTCTAATCCTGTAGATAATATTACTCAATGTATTATCTAAAACTCCTCCAATTTTCACTCCTTGAATCCTTCCCAAAAGGAGGTTATAGAAAGAATGGTAGACTTTATTCAATTCTGGTTTATTCAGGAGAGTGAACTTGCACAGAATTCCCTGTGCTCAATAATTAACATCCGATTCTGAAACTTGCACACAAGAAACTAAAGTTCATACTCTTTCCAATGCAATTTGTCCCACTTAATTTGGATTCTCTATGAAGACGTTATGATTGTTTTACCCGGAACACCTGTTTATTGACTAGCTTTAGGACTGGTCACAAACCCTATCTTCCACAGAGTGTATCTCCATAATTATAATGAATCAAGAGATGAAATTTTTACCAGAGGTACCTTGATATGTCTTCTCAATAAGATAGTGATTTCACCATCTGAATCATTCTAGAAAAAAATTTATAGAAAAAATGGTAAGATGACCTGAAAATAACATACCTTAGAACACATCACCAAAAGACTTCATCCTCTCTTGAAATCCGGCCTTCTCTACTTCTTATTTCCTATGAAATTCGAATTGTATCAAATGAATGTATAATGATGTTTATTTATAACATTTATGTCACTTCCTTTTAACATTAGGGCCGACCTGACACTTTCTTATTTTGTATTTATTTTCTTTAATTATCTTCAGGGCCTACATGCACTTCCTTCTTCAATTCACTTTGTCATCTTCAAAAATTCATTTCTCCTCAACCATGAGGATCCATGTGACGTGCCACATACCACCAGAAACAAAATGATGTATACCATCCATTCATGGGTGTTGTATATGCATGTGCATTATCCTTCATGTCCAAATATATTTATCAATCTTGCGGTCCAAAACCCATGACTAGGGTTGACATCAATGACAACAACCAATCTTCCAACAAAACCTGCTTGATGAAAGAGTCCTTCAAGGTTGGATGATGATATAACCGCAAATGATGTCCATTGGAAAGCAGAGGGGTGCGTTATCCATCTATGGTTAACAATGTAACAATTCGATTATAAAAAATTGTATCTACCTCATAAGGGCCCAACCATCTAGTGCAAATTTTTCCTTTAAAATATTAAAATATGGATTTATACAAAAGTGCCCAATCTCCTAGCTGAAAAAACTTCTTTTTGATGAGATTATCGTGGCACTTTGCATGTTGTTGCTAGAAAATATCGATATGTTGTAGTGTAGTCAAATGAATTTCATCAAGCTCATTAAGCTATTCTAATCGATGCTTCTATGTTGTTGTTAAATCCAGACCAACTTGTACAACAATTCTAAGTGTGTTGATTTCAAATTCAATTGGAAATATTAGACACTTACCATACACCAACTCAAATGGAGATAATCACATTATGTTTCACCAAGTAATTCTATAATCCCATAGAGCTTATGGAAATCAATTATCCCAATATATGAAATGGTTGGCCACCGTCTTTGTGAGAATATTTTCCAATAATTTATTGGTGCTCTCTAACTGCTTATTTTCTTGTGGGTGGTATGGATAAGTGACTCGATTGCTAATCCTGTATTTCTTGAAAAGTGCCTCAATCATATTCCCTATGAACTGTGCTCCTTCTTCAATAAATATCTCCCTTGGCATTCCATACATGAAAAAAATTTCTTCAAGCAGGAAATCCATAACAACTTTCTCTGTGTATTTTGAGGGAGCCCTTGCCTCTACCCACTTTGTTACATAGTCTGTGCATACCAAGATATAATATTTCTAATGTGATGAGGGATTGATTGGGCCCACAAAATTGAAATACCACTTCTCGAAGGGTTCTATTACCAATTGTGTTTGTAACGACATCTCATTGGACTTGATGGGTTGGCCCATCCACTAGTAGCTATCACATCCTCTGACATATTTCTTTGCATCCTGAAATATAGTGGGCCAATAATAACCCATGCATAATACTTTATGACTAGTTATTTTGTCCGCAAAGTGCCCTCCACAGGGGTTTTCATGGTAGACCTTAAGAAGGTCTTGAATCTCATAATCTCTTACTCATATTCAAATTATCTGATCTTCTCATGTGTAAAAGAGGTATCCGTCTATCCACAAAAATTGGGTACTCTATTAGATGATCTTTTGTCTTTCCCTTGGGGAGACATGGTGCGGAAACTTCCCTTCAACAAGGTAATTGGGAATGTCTGTATACCATGGTGTATGGGAAGACATTTCAAACAAATGTTCGTCTGAAAAGTTGTCTTCTATAGGAGAGTTGTTAGTATTTTCAATAAGTCTAGATAACAAATCTGTTACAACATTGCCTTTCTCAAGTTGATCAACAATGGTAATGTCAAATTCTTGCATTAATAATAACCATCTAATAAATCGTGCACTTGTAATGGGTTTATTGGCTAAATACTTGATAAATGAGTGATCCGTGTGTATGAAGATGAAATAACCATTTATGTAGTCTCATAATTTATTAATTGCAAACAAAACAACAAGGAACTCTTTTTCAGTTACCATGTAATTCAGTTCTGGTGGTGCTAAAGTTTTGCTAGTGTAATAGATGGCATAAGAATTCTTATCCTCCTCTTGTCCTAGTATGGACACAACATCAGTATCAAAAGCATCTGCGGAAATGTGAAAGGGGAGTACCCAATCTGGTCCTCGTAAGATAGGATCTGTAGAGACCAGTGTTTTTAGTTTTTCAAAAGTAGATTGACAACTGTGAGTCCACAAGAATTTTGTATCCTTCATATGCAATGCAAACAGAGGGGATGCTATTTTTGAATAATTTTCAATGAAGCGATGATAATATCCAGTCTTCCCCAAAAATATACTTACCTCTTTTTGTGTTTTTGGAGGTGGCATACTCAAGATTACCTGATCTTTTACTGGATCAACCTGGATCCCAACAACAGAGAGAAAATGTCCCAAAACCACTCCTTCGATCATCATCATATGGCACTTTTCTATACTTAGGGAGAGGTTAGTTTGCTTACATCGTTGGTGATCCAAAATTATGAGTGGAACAAAATGAATAACAAAATGAATACAATAATATAGAGATACGAAGAACAACAACAAATATCCAGTGAACAATAACTTCTATTGAATAAATAAAATAGGCCGAAACTGTAAACTGCAGAACTGAAAACAACTTACTCGAATGGTGGTAGCTATATCTGAGAAGAGATGTGGATGCTATATGCATCCGTCTGAGTAGAATGATTACAATGAGGCTCCAGAGGCATTTTAAACATTAATCATTAATGCCAAAACCCTAGACATCCAAAAAATTAACCCTAGGAGATGAAACACCAAAATTTATGTGGGCCCCGATGGGTAAATTGGTACCTCAACTTATTGGGGTCGTAACTTTTGCATATGACCTCAATTTTAGGCGCGTGATAGCCCGTTGGAAAGGTATTTTAGAGAAATACACATTATGGTGTCAAACTCTGACTCTGTCTATAGTTTGACTGTGGTAAGCCAAAAACACACTATTTAGGGCCCAAAAACGACCCTGGAATTACATAAAGATGCACTGACATGAAAACTTCCAAAATAAGCCAGTTGGATTAGGTGGGAAACCAACAATATCCACCTGGCTGTTGTGTAGGGATTTAGACAGCTTGGAAAGTGTAGAACCCACAATTACAAATAATTACAGAAGAATATGTTGAACTAAAACTGTTAAAAGGATCCAGTTAGAATAGGTGGGTGGCCACCAATATCCACCTGGATCATTCCTCCCCCATTAGGAAGCAATGGTCTCCATTGCGTTGAGTTCCCCCATAAAGTGAGGAAATTTATCTTGAATTTGGCCCTGGGTAAGCCATTTTCCTTGGTGTAGGAGTTGCCTTGCCATGATAACCCGATAAAGTTGGATCCTCTGCTGGTGAGTGCCCTTGACCTATGTGTCCACTATCTGATCAATGGATGCCTATTACATGCAATCAGGGTTGAGCTATGTTGGTTTGAACTATTCTATGATCTATGAGGTGTTCAATAATGGTGAAAAATATGGCCAGAGGAGGTCCACATTGAACACTTGGTGCAATCCAATAAAGGGGGGAGTGTTGAGCTCAAAAGCATTGTCTCCCACAACGTTGGTGATAGTGTAAAGCCCATAGAGAAGTGGACAGAGCTTCTGATGGGGTCCTGTAAGTTGTTCTTTATGCAAATGTAACCAGACCTTATATCCCACCTGAACCTTGTGCGGTACCTGGTGTTGATCATGGCACTGCTTGTACTTATCATTGGCTTTCTGCAAAATCTCATGGACCTGTTGGTGGATGTGTTGAATCTGCTCAATGAATCTGGTGTATTTTTCAACCTAAGAATGAACATGGAAACATTTTGTCTGTGTGGTTGCAAGATGTAGTGCAACATCAATGGGACCCAAGGGTTGGAATCCCAACCCCACTTGAAATGGGATATGTATGGTGGAGCTATGAGGATCCCTATTGTAGCTGTGTTGAACACAGGGAAGAATATCATCCCATTTACGCGGATGCTTAAAGTTATACATGCGCAGGATGTGCACAATCATCCAAATGATGACCTTTGTCTGGCCATTGACTTGAGGGTGGAAGGCAGTGGATTTAGTGAGCTTGGTGTCTAATAGTGACCAGAGACTTGACCAAAATGTGCTAAGGAACCTGCTGTCCCAATCAAAGATGATGGTCTGTGGTATCCCAAAATGGACCCACACTCATTCAAAGAAGATATTGGCAGTATCTACTACTTTGATTCTCTTCTTGCAAGCTGTGAGAATGACCATATTTGAAAACCGATCAACCACCACAAATAAAAAATCATCACCTTTCTTGGTGGACAAAAATCCAGACATGTAATCCATCAAGATGGATTCCCAAGGCCTCTCGAGAGTAGGAAGAGGGGTGTATAATCCTTGCTTCTTGATGGATGGCTTGGAAATGGCATAGTTAGTACAACATCTGATATACTTACCGACGTCTTGTCAAAGTTTTGTCCAGTAAAAATGTTTCTATAGAACGATCATAGTTTTATCCATGCCAAAATGTCCTACCATCCGATTGTAGAACATAGAGGTGGCCTAGATGGCATAATAGTCTGTCATGAATGTGAAAATTGGTGACATTCATGCCTGTAACCAAGAGATGATAGGTGGTGGTGAAGTCAGGATCTTGATGATAAATTTAGGGCCACTCAAATGCCTCTTACCCATAGGAATGGAGCACGGTGGTGAGTGCATCCATGGAAGGTCAACTGAGGCATTCAACGACACGATTTGTGCTCTCTATCTTATACTTGATGTTGAGATGGAACTGATACAAGTATGTGGATCACTTCTGATGGCGGTCATTCTACAAATTCCCCTGTGTTTGTATGAACTACATAGGCTTGTGATCAGTGTGGATGATTGTCTCCTTTCCCAAAATGTAGTGTTTTCATTGACGACAGGCTTGTACAATGGAATACATTTCCTTGTCATAGGTGGAGTATTTTAGGATAGTATCTGAGAGTGTCTTACTATGGTATGCTATCAGATTACCGTGTTGAGTGAGATATGCACTTATAACATAATCAGATGCATCAGTCTCAATCTCGAATATCGGGTAAGGAGAGTACTGGAGCTGAGCAAAAGTGATTGTTTAGATCATCAAATGCTCGTTGTTGTTCCTCCCCCCATGTAAAATTTTCCTTGCCACCGCCCTTGGTCACTTGGTTGAGGGCCCATGCAATATGGAAGAATCCCAACACGAATCATAGGTAAAAGTTGTAAAGTCCCACGAAGCTCCAAAGATCCATTAGTGTGGCCGGGGCTAGCCAGTCACAAATGACTTGGATCTTAGTTGGATCCACATGTACCCAATGTTCATCAACAATGCAGCCCAAGTATTAGACCATGTTCATGCCAAAGGAGCATTTTTCCAAGTTGGAATATAACTTGTGCTGCTGCAGAGTGTTGAGAACTTGTTGAATATGCTGCATGTAGTCCTCCCAAGTTTTGTTGAAGATGAGGATTTCATCCAAATATACCACCACAAAATAGTTGGTGAAGGGTCTCAATACATCATCCATCAACCTCATGAAAATTGTTGGTGCATTTGTTAGACCAAATGGTATGGCCAACCATTTGAAGAGATCTTCTTTAGATTTGAAAGTTGTCTTCCATACATCGGTCAATTCGATGGGAACCTAGTGGTAGCTAGACTTTAGGTCAATCTTGCTGAAGAACTTGGCTCCTTGATTTGGTCAAGAAGGTCATCAATTCAGGGAATTGGGTACCGATTCTTGATTGTGATTTTGTTTAATGCTTTGTAATCGATACAGAGCCGCCAGTTCTCATATTTCATCTGCATGAGTACAATCAGGCTTCCGCAAGGGGAGGAGATGGGTTTGATGTGCCCATTTTGAAGTAGATATTAGATATGACGATTAATTTCATCATTTTCCATTAGCGAGTGACGATAAACTGGTCCATTAGGTAGGGGTGCACCGGGGGTTAGATCAATTGGATGCTTGACTTGGCAGTGTGTCGGTATCCCGATGGGTGAGGAGAACATGTCTCTGTACTCTTCCATAATTCTGTTAACTTGCTTCTACTACAACGAGAGGCTCTGTGTAGAGGTCACATATGTGGCGACGACCTTTTGATTATTGTGAGCAGGGATCACAAAGAAGACAAACTTCCTGGTTTGTGAAATGAACTTACTGCATTTATTAACAAAGATTAAAGAAATAGCAGTAGGTGGTGCTACCTCTGGTATCCTGTATAATTGTCTATCCAAAGTAATAATAACACTGTGGGGTCTAGACTCATACACAACATGTCGCTTCCACAAATACAGTTATCCTAAAAGAACATCACAAACTTCAAGGGGAGCAATATCACACAATACCTCATCTTTGAAGGGCTTGATGCCATAGGGTAGACGACACTATTGGCTGACGAAAATATCTCTTCCTTGGTGAATCCATTCGATGGTGTAGGGCTACGGGTGTGGTGTCATCGACAGGTCCAACCGCTTGACGACCTCTACTGAGATCAGGTTCTTCTGATTGCCGCTATCACTAATAAAGTGAAGCGTGTTGAGGAAAAGGTATGAATTACCTTACTCAATCATTTTTGAATCTTGTTTGGCTAGGACAAGATAGTCGAGAATATCACCCTGGGTATTATAGCCTTAAAAAATATTTTCCCAATCCGTAAGTATTAATTACAAGGGTTAGGATGATTTATTAATGAAAAGAATGTTGCAATATAAAATAAAATTTTATATTAGAAAATGAAATATACATAGATTACATAAATTAAATATGGAGATCAAAAAGAAAAAGGTAACCAAGTCATAAATACACACAAATGAGACAAAATAACAATCTGATTTATTTCATTCTGAGATATCAAAAGTGTTTTTCTCTTTAAAAAACCCCTGCGAGGGCATGGACCAAAGTCTAATTTAGAGATCCCCTATGAACACCATACAAAGAGACTATTACAAGAAAGTAAAACTGAAATTTATAATCTGGATCAACTTGCCACAAACTATTGCCAATTCTACTCTGCAAAATATCCTTTATCAGCTATGAAACTTAATCCACAAACATAAAAGAATACATAGAGTATAAAGGATGGATCAATACCTCTAAAAAAATCATCTGAAGAGTTTGGTTCAGTTTCGAACCTTGCTATCTACAATACGACCCTGTTGTCAAAATGAGAATTAGGCTTTGAATAAACTCAAGAATGAATGAAAACTGAAACTATCTCATGAAATCAAAAGAGCAAACCTTCGTCTTGCTTTCTCCTTCTATTCTCCCCTTGTTTCTTCTCCTCATTCAACTTTTATTATTTCCAAATAAGTTGAAGTTGTTCAACTACTTTCTTTAGTTAAGTTAGTTTGATTTAACTAATTAGTTTAGGAGAAATAAATAATAATAATAATAGTTAAGGGTCTTTAATTAATAATAACTAGGTAGGTGGAACCCCTTGTGACTCCCATCTTTTCTTATTTTCAAATCATAAAATATAACACAAATGGATAATCATTTTAGCACATGCTACCCTTGTAGCTCCCTTAGATACCTTCCAAACTGAACATTTAAATATCAGAAATAATTTAAATCATATAAAAATATGTAAATATCCACATAATCCACATTATTCAAAAAACAACTTGCTGTCCAAACTTTCTGCTAACCATTAACACTGTCTTTATCAACTAAAATCATAAAACACATAAACTAAAATCCATACTTGCCACTTTGAGAGGCAATTTTTCTTTTATCACTGTTGTCCCCCTTTGATTTTCCGGAAGTAGCTCGTTGTTGATTTGAACCTTGAGGCTGTATTTCGCTGATAACATGGGAAAAATCATCTTTCAAATGCATGCAGGAAGACACAGATTTTGAGGAATCATTTGAGGGAGAATAAGGGGAGGAAAATGCTTTGCCTTTATCTTGCATAGGGGGAATATCAATTTTTAGTCTTTTACTAGCATGAGAAGATTGAATAGGTGAATCAACATAGGAAATATGGACATTAGGATTGATAGGTGGTGGAAGATGTAATGACATATTGGGCCAACCACGATGGTGAGAGACAGTCAGGTTGAGATTCTCTTTCCATCCATCATTTGCCTGGACTTTTGGTTGCAAGGACACATGAGGAGGAACGAGAATGCCAGGGATGTTCTGAGGCTGGAAAGGAGGTATTTCTAGCTAAGGGTGTACTATTCCATGCCCAATTCACTTAAAGAACCCATCTTGGAACAATTGGTTCAATTCGTGGGGATCAACGAATGGAAAATCTTGGCCTTCTAGGCCCTGTGTTCCAATTTCCACTGCACCTATAATTTCTTCCATGGTTTCCCCTACTGAAGAAACTCATCATGTAGCAGCAATTTGTCCGTAACTAAGCCCTTAATAAACCATACATGACATTCTGGTTGCATGAATAAAAAATTGGCTTAGAAATTGACACGAGATATATGCAAATCCATCCATAACAAGCCATTTAACAATCACCAAGTGAACAGGGGGTGATAGGGTTCATGGGACATATGGAGGGAGTGTAATGAGAAAAAAGTGGTATAATGATAGGGGATTAATACACAAATACTGTTCAAAAATTAATTAAATAATTTAACCGTGTAATAAAATAAAAAATATCAATTTCCAACCATTGTTGTGTTATCTCTCTTGTCACTGTTACACAGACCTTTTGAATTTATTTCACAAAACAAGGATGTCATAAATGAAATTGGGATTATGAGGGGAATGTAATGAGAGAAAAGTGGTAGAATGATAGGGACATAATATGGATATTGTTCGTATACAAATAAATCAAAACAAACAATCAAACATATCTCTGTTCAAACCTCCAAAGTTCAACATTATTCACTTTTCAACATTACAATTTAAACTGCTACTTCCATTACAAATTGCTTACTGGCTTCCAAACAATAATCCATATGCCCAGAAATATTCAGTTACATCATCCTTCATATATTTATATAACAATCATAACAAACAACATTGCAATCAATATGATAAACCACAATAACTCTTTGAGCCACAACCATTCATAACTTCAATGCTAAATCCTTTTACAATCAACAAGAATACACACATTGCTTACAACAATTTATATCCAATACTCATTCTTTAAAGTCAATAGGAACATGGAAATTATCTATAACCATTCGTGTCCATCCTTTATTTAAACACTGTCCAAAGCAATCATCTGGGCGTTATAACTCTTTATCGGGCCCCAATCAATTTGTACACATGTGTCTCTTAATATAAACAAACATAACATTTGAATCAAATAACATGCAACTCTTCGAGCCCAAGCTTCACATAAATCAGTATGTACAGACTTCTTCAAAAATTGCTAAATGAGGGATGCAACCAAAATCGTTCCCAAGAAACCAAGCACACACAATGCTCCATTAACCATCGACTGGAGTAAAATGATATCAATATCATTTTTAGGGTTTAAAAACAACAAGTGGAGGGTAATAATAGGTGATTTGATCAAAGGATTAAGTCCTCAAAAACAAAAGACAGTTCATGCCTTTTCAAAATTTACTACAGACTCATAACAAGTGACAATACTCTCGGTTTTGAGGGTTACCAAAACGCCAGTCTGTCAACTCCAACAGGGAAACGAAATGAAGCCAATCTCTTAAACAACACTGTAATATGAGCGTCCAAGCACAAACCCGTGCCCGACCAAAAGCATGTATAATGCCTCCATTAACTTATGGCTAATGTTAAATTCACACTGTGCAATTCTTTCCAGGAAACAGTGTTAGTGATGGCAACACAATGATAGCTAACAACTCGGGGTTTTTCCAAGACAAGGAAAAAAAAACACTTTAATCTTTCAACAATTCATATTGTAACCCACAGGGTCGAAAACACTAGCCACACACGTGAACATGGAGTGGGAATCTTAAACACAGAGACTTGTTGTAACAATCCAGAAATAGGATACACACAAAGAGAAGAGCTTTGGCAAGCCATGATACTCAATTTCAATAGAGGTTCCAGACTCAAAAACCAAAATTGTGGCCGAGTAGGATTCACTACCATTTAATCCACTAAACCCATGCAAAGATTACACACAACAAGGAGAGCATAACCATTTCTTTTTTTAAAAGTGCCAACAATCCAAAATAATCACCATAATAAACCACAGACACCAACACCAATACAGAGTTCAAATATCT
>ML780379.1:443058-460975 GCA_009831015.1 Picea engelmannii
TGGTATCTTGCAAAAACATAGACCACGAGCAATCCTGAGCCAAAAGTCAATTCAAAAGGCAGAGTAATCATCATGGATGGAAGAGTAAGAAACCCATACCTAGAAAAGCCTACGTGAGAAAGAAAACTAGACTGTATACCTCTTTCACAACTAAACGATGCAGAACAACAATAACCACCATAGCCAAAACCAAAATGCAAGAATGACTAGGGTGATGGGCTCAAGGGGGAGTTTGAGTGATGTGCAGTAAATGCATGTCGCTTCTCCCTTCCAACCTCATTCAATTCAAACTACAAGCCAAGACAATTCACCATAGCACTAAGCAATTAATCAACCACATATACATTTCCATATCACATTTGCATAGTGCACGACCCCTTTGTAATGTCAACTCTTTAAAATAACAATGTGCTAGAAACATTTCCCCTTCTACATCCACATATAACATTCAACAAGATGCATAAGTTTAGTAGAAAGGGTTTAGTGCGCCCCTCTTTTGTCACAATAATACATAGCATTAGAGCTTGTGTATATATTTTTTTTATTCAAAAGAGCTCCATTGTTGTCTTTTATCAAGACCATTTAAACCAATTAATGCCTTGTTTAATGCAATGCCAAACCAAAACTAATAATAATTCTTTCATCCATAGGGAAAAAAAACATATTTTGTGAGAGGTCATCAAATCCATCTAGTGCCATGAATTAATAAACCAACCATCACATGTCACCATAACATTTAAAACCATGATTTGAAACAATGAAATGTAGAAGACTGTGCTGGTACCATCACACAATCAAACAAAATATAAGTGCAACATATCCACCATTGCGCCACAAGTCCAACAAGGGGGTCCCACCTACTAGTTTATTATTAATATAAATAAATAATAGAGCTTGGCAATCATTTGCGAGCATAGTATTCATCGTTGTGTTTTTAAGCATCAACAAAGTGGAGTCCCCTTTACCCACATCTGTGAGTGAAAGAGGCATTCCTCTTCCTTTGGTTCTTCTGGTTCTCTTGGATGGGATTTGGTGGTAGTGACAATGGCGCTGGGTTCGACATTGATAATCCGCTTCCCTCCTTCTGGATTTGATTCAAGGTCAGAATCTGCCTCTGACTCGAAAGCTAATTTCAGCTCGACCACTAATGACTGCTTGAAGTGACATTCTTCGGTGTTGTGCCAAGGGATTTTATGGTATTCACACCACTTTCTCATGTCCTCCTTCGAATTCTCATTACTTTTCTTATGTTACGGCTTGGACTGGTTGTCCTGAGAGTGGCCATGTTTTGTCTATCCCTTTTTTGTGCATTGGGGCTGCCTTTTCCTTGCTTCGACTGTGAGGAGTTTGCAGATCCAAACTCTCGCCTCTTCTTCTTAAATTTCTGCTCGAGCTTGGCAACATGTCTATAAGTCGTACCCAATGATGTGATGTAAAAAAAATCCATTTCTATTTGAATGTATTTATGCAGAAAACTGTGGTATTTGAGCACCAGATTTCGTTCAGAGTATTTGATACCCAATTTCGTGCGCAGGGTATGGAAAATATTGGTGAAATATGGTACTGTCTGGTCCCTTTCTCGACGCAGGGTGGTCCATCTTGTGTACTGGTCCTCGTAGCTTCCAATAGGTTAGTACTGTTCTTTAATGGCATCCCTGAAGGAATCCCATGCGGGGGAGACCACAAATATTGCATATTCCTCTACGACCCTTTGGTCAAAGTAAGTATCCCACTAGTCCTTAACATGGGGGATGGTCTTGAAGAGTGGAAAATTAATCTTTCCCCTATCGGAAAAATTGTGGACCGAAAAATACCCTTCAAGCAGATTCAACCATTTATCTACATCATCCACATCTATCAGTCCTTCAAATAGTGGAATATCAAAATTTACTTGTACCTTGAAGGGGGTTGCATGGCCGCTTGATGAAGATGCATCTCTTATGGGCAGCCGCCGAAGGATCTGTGCAAAGTTGTCCATCATTCTATTCCTTTGTCATGCAAGGGATTCCTTGAGCAACATTTTAAAATGATATCTTTCTTCATCATCTTTATTTTCATCCCCCATGGGTTGTTTTCAGGCTCGTCATGGCCGATATTGCAAAGGCTCGATTGGTTCAAGTCCCAAATTCTTGTACCCAGATCTTGTCGGGGACATGCACGAAGAAAAATAAATGAAGAGCAGACCACTCTGATACCACTGATCCAGATTTATGAGCAGAACAAAATGAATAACAGACTGAATACAATAATACAGAGATACAAAGAAAAAAATATATATCCAAAGAACAATAAATTCTATTGAAGAAATAAAATAGGCTGAAGCTGTAAAACTACAGAACTGAAAACAACTTTCTCGAATGGTGGTAGCTATCTCTGAGAAGAGATGTGGCTGCTATGCACATCCATATGAGCATAATGATAACAATGAGGCTTCAGAGGAATTTTTAACATTACTCATGAATTCCAAAACCATAGACATCCAAAAACCTAACCCTAGGAGATCAAACGCCAAAAGTTATGTGGGCCCTGATGGGTAATTTGGTACCTCAGCTTCCCAGGGTCGTAACTTTTGCATACGACCTCCGTTTTAGGCACATGATCTGTTTGACATGAAATGAGAGCGGAGATATAATAAAAAAATGTACGAAGATATCTCAGATATCCAATAATATAACATAAATGTATCATAGATGCAACCATAAATAGAAAGATACAATAATACACAATTTTCTATTAATGACGAAAATGTACAAAGATTGTAAAAATACAGAGTGAAGACTCGCTAGAATGGTGACAACTTATCTTTTAGAAGAGATGTGTCCGCTACTTGTATTTGCAAGAAGATGATTTTACAATGAGGGTCCAAAGGCCTTTTTATCATAAACAAAATTCAAAAACCTAACCCCAAAAGATGAAAAGCCAACAATTTCGTGGACCCTGTTTTGGGTAGTTTGGTGTATCAACTTCCCAGGGGTGTAACTTTGGCATATGATCTCCTTTTTGGGAGAACGATAGCTCGTTGGAAAGGTATCGTCGAGGAGATTAATTTTGGGGGTTCAATGAGATAAGTCAACTATAATTTAGGTGATAGATCATGCAAGAACTTCATTTAGTCCCTCAAAATGGCCCCTAAAATTTAGGAACCAAAAAACTGCTAAAAATAGTAAGTTGCCAAAAGATTGTTTTGATCCAGTTAGAATAGGTGGGTGGCCACCAATATCCACTTGGCTAATTCATCCCTCCTTAGGAAGTGATGGTATCCATTGGGTTGAGTGCCCAGGGGAGAGGGAAAAGCGTTTACTGAATCTGCATCTTGATGAACTGCTTGCCTTGCTGGAGAAGTTGCGTTGCTTAGCTTGTTGAAGGTTGTTACAAACCTGTGTCTGAAAGGGTTGGAAATTTTTAACCAGTCTAGTTACATGATATTCCTATGTGCAGAAGGAATATTTATGCTTTGATGCAATCTTGTCATCCTTCTTCTATTGGATAGAAGGTGCTTGGACCAAGGCTACAGTTCTTGTAGTGTCCTTCTATTCACCTTTTGAACAGATTGTGAAGAATTTGAATTTTGTATTATGAGATACTACCTTGAGACATTGTTTAGGTGGGACAATAGTTGGAACTACCTCTGATATCCTATAGAGATGACCCCCCAGAGTAACAATGAAACCGTGGGGTTGAGACTCATAGATATCATGGTGCTTCCAAATATATGGCTGGCCCAAGATAACATCACAAACATCCAGTGGGGAAACATCACATAATACCTAATCCTTGAAGGGAATGGATGATGTATGGCAATCGATACTACTGGCTAACACGAAAATATCATCCCTGACCAAGCCACCCTATGTTGTATGGTTGCGGGTGTGGTGTTGTCGACAATCCCAACTGTTTAACGACCTCTACTGAGATGAGGTTATTCTTGCATCCACTATCAACAATAAAATGCATCGGGGTCCCCTTCGCCCACATATGTGAATGAAAAATGTGCTCCCCTTCTTCAGGATCTGTTGGTTCTTCTGTTTGAATTGTTGCGGTCGCGACAATAGCAGTGAGGTTTGCGTTGATGATCTGTCTTCTATCAGTATTTTCTGAATCAGATTCCAAATCAGGGTTCAACTCCTTGTCTTTGATCTTGACCACCAATGACTGTTTTGAGCGACATTCATCGATGTTGTGCTAGAGGATTTTGTGGAAATCACACCATTTTTTGGTGTCCTTCTTCATCTTTCCATGACCCTTCTTTTCCTATGGCTTTGATTGGTTTTTGGGAGACTGTCTGTTAAGGCCATATTTATCATACTTTGGTTGTTGCAAATTTGCAAACCCAAACTCCCGTTTGTTCCAGTGGTTAAATTTATGCTCGATTTTAAAATCATATCGATAAGCAACATCGAGTGATGAGATGTCCAAAAAATCCATTTCAGTTTGGATGTATCTGTGTAGATCACCAAGGTATTTTAGAACCAAATGTTTTTCGGAGTCTTTGATACTCAACTTGCTGCACAAGGTATGGAAGGTATTGGTGAACTCCAAAACTTCTTGGCCCCTCTTTTTCCGTAGTGTGGTCCATATCATGTATCGGTCCTCATAGTTTCCATCAGGGTAATACTATTCCTTTACCACATCCACAAAAAAATCCCAAGTGGGATCGGCCCCATATATTCCAGACTCCTCTGTGGAACTTTGCTCCCAGTAAGTTTCCCACTAGTGTTTGACATGGGGGAGAGACTTAAGGAGTGCAAAGGTGATCTTTTCCTTGTCAGAGAAATTATGAACAGAGAAATAACCTAGTAGTAGATTTAACCATTTTTCTAGGGCATCTGCATCTATCTGTCCTTCAAATATGGAAATATCAAAATTAAATTGTACCTTGAAAGGCGAAGTTCCTCCAAAGTGGCCGCTTGATGAATATGCACCTGTTGTTATCGACATACGTTGAAGGATGTGGGAAAAATTCTCCATCATTTCGTCCCTCTGTCGCGTGAGAGCTTGCTCAAGCAACGAATTAATATAATTGTTTGCTCTGTCATTTTTCTTTCCTTCCGCCATGGAGGGTTTCTTGGGAATGCGAGAGCAATTTTCCTCAAGAGAGACAAGCTCAAGACCCAACTTTCTATACTTGGACCTCGTTGGGGACATGCACTGAAAAATAATCAACAACAACCTGCTCTGATACCACTGATCCAAATTATTTTCGGCACAAAATGAGAGTGGAGATATAATAAAGAAATGTACAGAGATATATCAGATATCAAATAATATAACATAAATGTATCATAGATGCAACCGTAAACACAGAGATACAGTAATACACAATTTTCTATTAATGTGTGAAAATGTACAAAGACTGTAAAAATATAGAGTGAAAGACTCGCTAAAATGGTGACAACTTATCTCTAAGAAGAGATGTGTCTGCTACTCACATTCAAAAGAAGATAATTTTACAATGAGGATCCAAAGGCCTTTTTATCATAAACAAAATTGAAAACCCTAACCCCGAAATATGAAAAGCCAACAGTTTTGTGGACCCCATTTTAGGTAGTTTGGTGTATCAACTTCCGAGGGGCGTAACTTTGGCATACAATCTCTGTTTGGGGCGCAGGATAGCTCGTTCGAAATTTATCATTGAGGAGATTCATTTTGGGGGCTTAATGAGAGCCTTCAACTATCATTGAGGTGCTCGATCCTAAAAAAACTTCATTTAGTCCCTCAAAATGGCCCCGAAAGTTTAGGAACCGAAAAAACTGCTAAAATAGTAAGTTGTGAGAAGACTGTTTTGAGCCAGTTGGAATAGGTGGGTGGCCACCTATATCCACCTGGATCATCGCGTGATAGCCCATTGAAAAGTTATTTTTGAGAACTACACATTATGCCATCAAAATCTGACTTTGTTTATAGTTTGACTATGGTAAGACAAAAAAACACTGTTTAGGGCCCCAAAACGACCCTCAAAGTACATAAAGATGTATTGACATGAAAAATTCCAAAATAAGCCAGTTGGATTAGGTGGGAGGCCACCAATATCCACTTGACAACTATGTAGGGATTTAGACACCCAAACAAGTGTAGAACCCAAAATTACAAAGAATTATAGAAGAACGTGCTGAACTGAAATTGTGAAAAGGAGCCAGTTGGAATAGGTGGCTGGCCACCAATATCCACCTGTATCAGTTGGAGTGTTTTCTCTAGGTTATATATTTCTTTTTCAAAATTAGTTCCATATGGAGTAAAACCATCCATATATATTTCAAAACTATCATTAACCACATAAGAAAAATGCGTAATATCGCCCACTGGAAAGTGGCGGGTGCATTACAAAGTCCAAAAGGAAGGACATGGTATGCAAATGTGTCCCAAGGGCAGGTGAAAGTCATCTTATCCTGGTCTTTGAGAACAGTATGGATTTGATTATATTCATTGAAACCATCAAGGAAAGAAAAATACTTCTTTCCAGACAGTTTGTCTAAGACTTGGTCGATAAATGGCAAGGGGAAATGGTATTTTCACATAACTTTATTTAGTTCTCGATAGTCCACACAGATCCACCATTTTTCATTTTATTTGGGAAAATAACGAGAGGTGATACCCATTCACCATCAGATATTGGATAAAGAAACTTAATGTCCAATCATTTATGGAGTTCATGTTTAACAATGTCCTTCGGGGCGAGGTTCATCCTCCTTTGAGGTTGTTGGGTGGGGGTATAATATTTTTTTATATAAATATGGTGGGTACATAGATTAGGGTGTACACCCTTCATATCCTTGTAATCCCATGAAAATGATTCTTTTTGTGCTTTCACGACTTGTAACAGTTTGTCAGTCTGTGCAGGGGTTAGGTTTGGATCAATGTTTAATGTTTTCTCTAGTTCTATTTCTATCGGACATGTAATCCTTCGTGGATGTGTTACTTGTAACATATTGTAAATATGAATAGTCCTAGGTGATAGGAAACATATTCAGTTATGGAAGACCAAGAGTCATTTATTGTGTATTTATTAACCTATCAAGTTAATTCCCATTACATCAAGTGTGGAGTTATTTTCTTCCATCCCTCGCATGACACCAGTGGTATCAGAGCCAATGCTAACTCCATAATTTTTTCTTTCGTTTCCTTTCCCCTAAGGTGAAAAAAATGCCTCTCCTCAATCCTGATCGATTCTCCTATCTCTGGTCATTCCAATCCGCCTGTCCCACATAATTTCTCTCTTGTTATTCTTTGTCAAGTGTGCCTCTCTCCAACACATTGAGCGCCTCTCTCACGCCCTCACACTGGTTGAAGTTTTTGGTTGACACCCAAAAACCTAATTTCTGCCCAGTACGCTATGTGTAGATCATGCGTGGACTCTCCTTAGAAATAAACCCACCTCAAGCTGCTCTAAGACTGTGAAATTGATCGAATAATATCGTGGGTATATCAGACAGGTCGCCGATCTTTTATTAAACTCTAAATCCCACGATTCTCATTCTGCATGACTTTCTCATGCTCACAACCGAGAACTGAAGGAATGGAACCCTAATATTCAATGTGCAATCTCTTGGGTTTCCCCCCATCATTCATTGATTGTGTAAGTCCATAAACTCTCAGTGACCATCTGAACAAGTTCACGGAGTCCACCTAGACTTAGAGAGTGGGATTGTTATGAAATCTGAGCTCTCAAACTACACAATCTGTTTTCCACTCCACACTGGAATTAGTGGTTTCATTCATGACTATCCTCCATACCCATAGTGTCGATGAACTGGTATTTCATTTTCCGTTGTCCTCATGACCTACATTAACTCCAAACCCTAATACGCCTCTGGTGCATACACACAACCCTAAATGTAAACCTAAATCCGATTGCTGGAAAGGAGGAACCTTTGGACAAGTTGAAAGAGATATCAATATTGTTCAGATCAAGAATTTGTGTGAAGGAGTGTTGTATCGTGGACTGATGCTGGTATATTCATCCATATCGTTGATGATTAGTTTCTTGAATATGGTGAAGAGAGCTCAGATAAACACCTCTATTATTTCCATCTACAAAGCTACCATCACCAACATCGATATTGACTCCCAAATTGTTTTGGCGACCTTGCCAATACTGTGGTATATTATCAACTTGTGAGCATCCATTATTTTTTTGTGTGAGCTTTCCTATTGCTACGACCTAGAGGTTTCCTATGCCCTTCACCTTAGTGCTCCATATATCTTCATTTATAATCTGTTGTCGTGAGAAATCTCTTAGTTCCAACTTTTTTTTTATTGGTGCAGTTCACTTTATTGTTACCTTGCTGCCTGTGCTTAAAGACAAAACACCATGCATTGTGCTCGTGGAGCTTCCAACACTCCATTTAATGGACAAAATGGAGGTAGTAAGAAATGAAGAAGAAAGAAGCAATTTAGAGGCAAGGGGGTTGGCATAATCCTTGCGAAAAATTTGACCTTCATTGTACCCGCTGCGGAATGAATGAGTCACATGAAGCCTCCAATTGCAGAGTTCCATGGCAGAAGATCAAAGAAGACATAAATAGAACCTCAGACCCGACTTCCTATACATTATTATGTTTCCTATTGCAATATAGGAGTAACATAAGATCTATTTAATACTTCATTTTTTTCTTGGGGATATGCATGGCTTCTTAACACATGAACAACCTCTCACATGAACTTTCGAAGATACTTCTTCGGAAACTTCAATGACGTTGTAGATGGCGTAGTGTATTTTGCAGAGAAATCCAGTCTCAAGTCCTCAAGAATGGGCACCATCAGGCTTAAGTTTCCTGGACTCTCATATTTTCTTCTACACAATGTACTCTATCTTTCAGAGCTGTAGAGAAACTTGTTTTCCCTTGTGCATATCAGACAACAAGGTCACTTTGTTCATATGATTGGTGGAAAACTTGAGATAAAGAAAAATTGTGACAAGATGGTTGATCCAGATTATTTTCGGTACGAAATGAGAGCGGAGATATAATAAAGAAATGCACAGAGATATTGTAGATATTCAATAATATAACAGAAATGTATCAGAGATGCAAACATAAACACAGATATACAGTAATACAGGATTTCTATTAATTAGAGAAATGTACAGAGACTATAAAAATACAGAGTGAAAGACTCGCTAGAATGGTGGCAGCTTATCTTTGAGAAGAGATGTGACGGCTACTCACATTTGCAAGAAGATGGTTACAATGAGGCTCTAGAGGCATTTTTACAATAGATGAGAATGCCAAAAGTCATAGACATCCAAAAACCTAACCCTAGGAGATAAAGCGCCAAAATTCATGTGGGCCCCGTTTGGGTAAGTTAGTACATCAACTTCCCGGGKTCGTAACTTTTGCATACAATCTCCGTTTTAGGCGTGTGATAGCTTGTTGGAAAGGTATCKTCGAGGAGATTCATTTTGGGGGMTCAATCATGCTTTCAACTAYCATTGAGAACCTTGATCTCAAAAAACCTTCATTTAGGCCCTCAAAATGGCCCCGGAAGTTAAAACCTGCTAAAAATAGTAAATTGACAAAATTGCCAGAAAGTCATTTTGAGCCATTTGGAAAAGGTGGTTGGCCACTGATATCCACCTGGATCAATGGTTTTCTTGACTGAAATAGAATATGGAAGATTGTTGAAGCTGAATGTGACATCTTCCCATACACACACTTATACACACCTCTCTCATTATGAATTAGGTATAATTCCATTTTGTCTTTTGTGGCATGCTAGATTTGGCCATATTAATTATGAAAATCTTCGTTTGTTCAAAAAGAATGGGTTTTTTGGTTTGCCCACCATTCCTATAAAATTGAAACAATGTGATGCCTGTATTCTTGGAAAGCATAGAAAAAAACCTTTCAATGATTCCACTTCCAGAGAATGTAGAAAAATTGAAATGATTCATTGTGATTTATGTGGCCCTATGACTATTCCTTATACAAATGGAGACAAATATAACATGACTTTTATTGATGATTACACCAGAATGTGTTGGGTGTATTTGCTGAAAGACAAATCACAATCTTTTGAAACATTTAAAAATTTCATGTATAGATTCAAAATAAAGCTCAGTCTCATATTGTCTCTCTTCACACTGATAATGAAAGAGAATATACATCTAATGAATTTGAAAGTTACCTTTTCCAACATGGGATCAAACATCAAACAACAATTCCATACAATCCTAAAAAAAACGATGTAGCTGAACGAATGAACAAGAAACTCCTAAATATGGTTTGTTCCATGATGTTTTTCAAGAATGCTAAATTGATGTTTTGGGATGATGTAGTTCTCTGTGGAGTTTATCTGAAAAATAGGTTTCCATCTCATGCTCTTAGAAACAAGACTGCATATGAAATGTGGTATGGCCACATTCGTTCGGTGAGGCATCTCAAGGTCTTTGGTTCCGCTTGTTATGCCTTGATTCCTAAGGAGAAAAGAAGCAAGCTTGATGCAAGGAGTCAAAAGTCCATATTTTTGGGGTACTCAAATACCACCAAGGGTTATCGTATTTATGATGATACAAACAAGAAGTTCATCCTTTCCATTATGCTATCTTTCTTGAATCCACAAAGAAAGACAAAACCACTGAGAGGAAACTTGATTGTCTGGACAGATTCACTCATGTAAAGACATATCATGAATTTGATGATGCTATTTCACATCTTGAAGGGTGGATCCATATCTTGGGTCAATATTTGGATTCTCCTTTTGTATCACTATCTTCCCCACATGAAGAAGATCCTGCCACTTCATCAAAACCTGAAGTTTAGTTGGATGATGTGATTGAGAGGATTGAAAAGTCGACACTTGATGAGAACTCAACACCATCATCTGAGAAACCTGGACCATCTAAGAAAGGCCCACCAAAATGGCTCACAAAAACACTTGAAAGTGTTCATCCTGATGAGATCGGAAAGACATGAACCAAATTGTTCTAAAAAAAAGATGAAGGTAATGTAGATAATTCAAACTAAGATGATGTAGTTGACATGGATGTTTCATATGATTGTGAGTTGAATTTATCCACTAACCAAGAACCAAATTCCTTTAAATAAGTTGATTCTCATGATGAATGGAAATAAGCCATGCAGAAGGAATATGATGCTCTCATTTAGAATGGGACATGGAAGTTGGTGGACCCTCCATATGGAACCAAACCAATTAGTTGCAAGTGGGTATTCAAGAACAAGTACAAATCATATGGCTCACTTCACAAGCACAAAACAAGGCTCATGAAAAAACGATTTTCACAAAAATAAGGTGTTTATTATGAGGAGACTCCCCCCCCCACAATAAAATGGCCTACCATCCACACTCTATTTTCCATGGCATCACATAATGGATGGAAAAATCATCAAATGGACATGGGGACTACTTTCTTGGATGGAGACTTGAAAGAGAATGCGTTCATGTCTCAACCATAAGGCTTTGTTGTGAAGGGAAAAGAACATAAGGTACACAAGATCATCAAATCCTTGTATGGATTGAAACAAGCACTGCAAGCATGGTATGAAAAGTTAACCGAGCATCTTTTGAAATTGAATTTCAAGCATTTCAATCTTGACGATGCAATTTTGTTTGTCAAGAAAGTTGGAAAAATAGTTGTATATCTTGTAGTATATGTAGATGATATGTTCATAACATGAAACAATGAGAATTACATTGCATCCATAAATAAAGAGTTGAAGAAAGGCTTCGAGATGAAAGATTTGGGAGATCTTTACTACTATTTGGGCATTCAAGTGATATAAAATCCAAAGTACATACTCATCTCCCATAATGAGTACATCGGAGAATTGTTGCACAAGTTTAGAACGACTAAGTGCAATCATGTTTCTACTCCAATGAAACATAATTAGAAAATTACATTAAAAGAAGAGAATGAATTTGAGGATGCAACCAAGTATAGATAGCTTGTAGGAAGTATTATCTATCTTACTACCACTATACCAAACATTTCATTTGTTGTTGGCATTCTTTCTAGGTTCATGCAGAAACCTTGTGAAGGACATTGGTCTGCTGCAGAGAGAGTTCTAAAATACTTGAAAGGAACTCAAGATTTTGGACTCAAGTACTCTAAGGTAGATGACTTAAACCTGATTGGATATTCTGATTCAGACTTTGATGGGGATAAGGAAAATGGAGTGTCAACTTCAGGATATCTCATGAGTCTTGGATTAACATCTGTCTCCTGGAGATCACACAAACAATCAGTTCTAGTAGATTCCACAACAAAGGAAGAATATGTGGCAGCTGTAGAAGCGAAAAAGGAGATTGTTTGGCTCAGAAAAATACTTGAATATTTACAGGAGAAACAAGTAAATTCTACTCCTCTTCTAGTTGAAAATACTTTTGCAATCAAGTTTTCCAAGAATCCCAGATTCCATGATCGAACCAAACACATCAACACAAAGTATCACTTGATTCAATATCATGTAGAGTTTGAGACTATTCACTTAAGACATTGTTCCACAAAATAGAAAATTGCGAACATGTTCACCAAAGCACTTGGAAGAGAAAAATTTGAGAAGTTTAGAATGATGCTTGGACTCACACACACCCATTTAAATTGAGGGGGGGAATTTTGGACATGTAATAATTTTGGACATGTAATCCTTCATGGATGCGTTACTTGTAACATATTGTAAATATGAATAGTTGTAGGTGATAGGAATCATCTTTAGTTATGGAAGACCAAGAGTCATTTATTGTGTATTTATTAACCTATCACGTTAATGCCAATCACATCAAGTGTGGAGTTATTTTCTACCATCCTTGGCCTGATAATTTCAACTAGGGTGTTATCATGAATGACTGTTGTTGGTATACCTTCTTCTTCTTCTTCTTCTTCTAGATTTGGTTCAGAAACTTTAGAGACATAATAGTTTATTGCAGTTTCTATTAACTAATACACAGACTGAGGAACAAAGGAGGGGTTACTGATAAAAGTATTGATAACATTGTCCTTTGTTTTGGTTTTAAAAGGCAAGTATTTTTCAATTGTGAAAGCGGGCTCGACATTTTCATCTTCGAGCTCAAAATCATCCCACAAAGGGTTTTCATATGTCAAGATAGGCTTTGCTAGTGGATAGAGGACCATATTTTTCATGGAATACCCATGGGAAATTTTTATATTCCCCATTTTGCATCTGATATAAGTATTAGATGTGGCTAAACATGGTCGGACCAGAATCAGAGGATCGAATTTTAGGCAAGATTTTGTCTGTAGGACTAGGAATTTTGTCATATATGCCCAAGAGTCCACGTAGATCTCAACATCCTCCAATATCCCTTCTAGTCAAATGGTGGATCAATCAACCAATTCAAGAATTGTGGGGGTTGGTACAAGGTTCATAGATTCTAGCAATTCCCAGGTTTCCTTAGTCATGTTATTAATGGTTGTCCCCAAATCCACTAATGTATTGTGAAGATTTTTCTCTTAGATTTGAACAATGATCGCCAAATTCACAGGATCATCATATTTGAGGGGTGTGTCCTTGTCTAAGATCAAGTTATATAGTTTTCCCAACACATGAATAGTGGGGGGGTCCTTCGGTTTACTTCCTGGTTTATTAAGGCACAACCCTTGCACGATCTTGGCGTATATTGACACATCCCTTATTGCTTGTAACAATGGGATCTTAATGCACAGGTTCTAAAGTTCTCCCAATAGGTTAAATTTAGATTGTGGGGGTATCTTAGCTATTGCCAAAATTTCTAGATATGGAAGAGTAACAAGTTGAGTATGAGTTGCACCAACAACAACCGCTTGTTGCATTGTTGCTATTACTCATGAATTTACAACATGTGTAGGGTTTTTATTTCTTCCATGATGTTGCTTTATTTCAAGAGGCAGGGGTTCGTCCTCCAACTGTTAAGTGATTATTGTTGAATGTTCTGGGAAAATTACCCCCCCAAACCTAAGGTGTACATTGTTACATACAAAGGGGCCAATACCATGGGTTGGGAAGGTTGAGGTTTCAACTTGTTGAACCATCTTATTGTTTGGATTCAGATTAGATTGTACGCGTAGTTGAGGTCAGATCACAGGGACATTCATTGAGGTATTCATTGCCGCATTCATAGGAATTTGCAACTGTGGTTGCATAGGTAGTTGTGGTGGTAAATGAAACTATGGTTGTGGTGCTAGAAATTGTTCTATAGGGAGAGAGGGATTTCACCAATTTGGTGGCCAAGGGGAATTCTGGTCTGGTTGAGCCGACCACTATACCCAAGTTTAGGGGTATTGAAACTGTTGGGGGTTTTTCTAGTGAGGCTTGAAAAGTTGTGGTTTTTGAGAACTATACTTACTATCCCATGCATTGACAAATGTAGAAGGATCCTGATTCATACCTAGAGGTCATGCCTGCCATGGATTCTTTGGAGCTATAAAGTAAGCTTGTTCAACTTCCTTGCTAGTGCCCTGGTAGACCACCTTTAGCCCAATAAAATATGGGCATGATTATGTAGGATGATTTTGATCACAAATTTTACATACTTCATCAACATTCACTGGACATTCCTTTGAAGAGTGTTTTGTTCTACATTTCGGGCACTAAATGACAAGTGCTTTTTTTTCCCTTGAGTTGTTTCTGTTTAGCTTGAAACACATCCAAATGTGAGGATAATGTCCCGAGGATGTAAATATTAAAGTATTTCAGTAAATTTCCAATCTCTACCTGAGTTAACTCCCCCATTTGCTAATTTTGTGGCTCTGGCGGGGAAGTCCCTAATTCTTGGTTTATTTATGGACATCCCCTTGAACATCTTCTACATAGATCACAAATTTTCTCATAAATTTCCTTAGAGATATCCCCTTTTCCCATTAAATTCAACATATCCAACCATTCATCTCGCATCCCTCAATCATTTTTTTTTAAATGTCACTACCCAAATTGGTGTGTGAGGATCTCTACAAGTTATATTGGAAATGTTGTACATAATCCTCCAAGTTCTCATCCTCTTTTTATGTCATCTTGTAGATTTCTTCCCTAAGTTCTCAGGATCTATGGTATTCTTGATACTTCTTAAGGAAGGTTTTATGCATGTTATCCCAAGAGGTTACAGTATCACCACCAAGACCCATAAACCATCTTAGGGATGCTCCCTTCAAGGTGGCAGGGAACAATTTTAGCTTCTGCAAATCAGTGGTATAGTCATAGCTCCGAAATAGTACATAAAATTTGAAAAATAAGGCATATGGATATTCAGTGGTGATCCCATGGAATTTAGGGAGGGATGATAAGGAAATAGACTTCATAGGTGCACCTCCAAGCATATCAAAAATAGAGAATTCAATTGTAGAGGTTGTATCAACCATGTTTTCCCACAACTTCCAATAGTCTTTTGGGATTCTTAGGAAAGAGCTATTTGCTTAGGTGAAACAAATTCATTTTTCTCTGGTGTTGCATGTTTGAAAACACTTCCTTGATCCCAAATAGGAATTTCATGGGTTGTTCCTCGTACTGGGCTTTGGTAATCTGGTGTAGGCTCTCCTTTTTCTTCACGTCCCTCTGCCAGATTTTGAAACTCAGGTTCTGCTACTATAGAGGATTCTCCTTGTGGTCTCGATTCTTTTCTTAAATCAACTTCGACTGTCTCAGGGAAGTTACTCCTGGGAATTTGACGACTGGTGCCTACATGAGACACCACTTTTGCAGCATTGCAAGATTCTGATTCTTCCTTTGAAATAATCTCATGTATATACTTTTTCCTTCCTTAATCCTTTTGTCCTTGACCTCCTCTACCTATAGGCTTATTAGTTTTGGGGGGTCTTCCTCTTCTTCTACCTCTATTCATGCATCCTATATGGTTTATCACCCATGCAGTCTATATGGTCTAGTGCAAGTGGGACAAGAGTCTATCAGGGATAAGCCAAGAGTTGATGATAAATGCGTAGGTTCTCACCTTCCATATTTACTTCTCAGGCCCCAAAAATACCAGAGATAATGTAACTAATCCAACACTAAATTATACTCTTATGCCCTTATAACCTCTCGGAAATGACGCCAAACTGTTGGAATTTTTAAATGTAATTTTAAAACAAGGAATAACACTCACATTAATTGTCAAACCAGGGGTTGTATTTTATTTCAAAGTTATGTACAAAGTCCATGCAAGCCACGATTTCTTCTATAATGCTGGTGATCCTAAGTGATCGTGCAATAAATGGATGGAAAACTCACTGAATTAATCCTCTTGAAGAAGACACACCTCCAAGCCGTTTTATCTAAAGCCTTATAAAATTCATAAGAAAAAAAAGGTTGCACTCAATCCAAACAAAGCTTGACTGAAAGAACAATCCCAATTAATTCTAGAAACATGCATTCAAAAGGAAATCACTTTAAATCCATACAATTCATTCTAGGAATAAATCAATTGGAAAGAACCCAACAACACCCTTAACCAATCCATAAACTCCTGATGATTTTAAAGAGAATTCACCTGCTATAATTTAAGAAGAAAATCTATCTATTCAAATAAATTCAACGATGCACAAGATTCAACAGAACTTTAACCAAAGTAAGAAACTTGACACAAATCCTTAATTCCTTCTAATAACAAATCATCTATGCAAGTATCAACCCCTACAATTAACATTAATCAATAACAAGTAACAACACGCGAGATTAACAAAGATCAATAATAAGTAACAACTGGCATAAAAAAAATATAACTACAACAATCAAAATTATGAAATGATCTATGATAATATACTAAACCAACAAAATAGAATTTCCACACCTAATTAGCGAAGGGGTCCCTTCCTTCACTAATCGGGGATACTAAGATAACTCACAAATGAATGCTCATATAATATTAATCAACATAGTCATAGATCATAAAAGGGATGATACAATGAGTTCTCTAGACTCTACTATACACTCTATCCTTCTTTTCTTTTCCACCTCCCCAACTCGATAGGGTCCTTGTGATTTATACATCTCTAGAAAAAAATATTTATAATTAGAATACTCGATTTGATCAATACCTGGTATAAGATATGTTGCACATTTGTGCTTTTATAAATGGTGTACAAAATAACGTAATCTTGTTACAACATTAAAACCAAAAATGATTACAACAACTGGTACTTTCGTCCCTTTGATGAATTGTCCTTGCCATGCTGACATCTATTCGCTCCTATACTTGAGCTTTGGTCGAAGACCAAATGATCAAGTATCAACGAAATTGTAGGAGTGGCATCATTGTGGTTCAAGAAGTGACAATGCCTAGAAGTAACATCATATCATAAAGGGACATCCTTTGAGCTTGTAAAGATGTAACAACATAAAATTGTTGAATGAACATAACCTTTCATCAACTTGCAAGTATATGCTTCCAAACCATCTTATTAGTAAACCCAAAATCAACTAAGTAACCACTCAACAACCTATATTAATAATTGAACAATGCCATTCATAAAAATGATGTACCTTGGGCAGAAATATAAATTCATAGGTAAGATACTATCAAAAAGGTAAAAAGTGACTTAGAATATCACCAAAACAGGGTGAATGGATGGAAAAAGGGTACAAATCTAGGGCCCAACAAAGGTTAGTTTCCTCCAGATACCAGATTATTTAATTACTAGTTTTTCTGCTTATATGTATGAGATAGATGAAATGCGAAAAATAGATAATAGAAATAAATACTCACACACCATCCCAAAAAAAACACCAGATATAACCTGGGAAACTCAATATGAGAGAAAACCCAACTAGAATGTGAGGTTTCTTTGCTCTCTTTTCTTCAAATGAAAGTACAAAGAAAGAGGCACTCTCTGTGGAGTTTCGTTTGACACTGTGGTCTGTATGGGTAGTACATAATCTATCCTCCTCTGTTATGCTTTCAAAATACCATTCCTAGGTGCTATGTTGAACTATGGAACAAGTACATTGCTAAGTAATGGAACAACTTCTCCTCCCAA
>ML780379.1:467917-483153 GCA_009831015.1 Picea engelmannii
TCATAGTAGTCGACCATGATGTATGAGTGACTCTTGCGGTCCAACTTCTTCTACTTTTCATTTAGAATATGAACCTAATATAAGCATCCAAGGGTTCTAAGGTGTCTAACTGATGGTTTCCTTCCACTCCATTTTTCAAGAGGAGTGACATCCCAAACTATCCTATTCGAAACCCTATTTAGAATGTAGTTTTAGCAAGGTACATACTTTTCTCAAAACTTGGTTGATATTCCATTTGATTGAACCAAACATCTACCAATGATGCTTTGTATTTAATAAATAAACCCAATTAAACCTACAAATATCATCAATAGAACGTACCTTGCACTAGTTAGAGAAGGATGGCTCATTATACAAAGATCGGTGTGCACAAGCTATGACTGTGTCTTTTCTCTCCAATACTTCCCTTTCTCAAATTTTAATAGTTATTGATTACCAAGAACACAAGCCTCATATACAACTTTTGGAGGAACCACTCTAGGGAGTCCATGAACCATATTCAACCTAACCATCAACTTCATACTACTTAAGTCAAATGCCATAATATTTCATGCCAAATTATGCTTTTGTCATCAATTTCTAGCTACAAGTGAAAATGGTTTAATGTCCTCTCTTTGCCCTCTTTTAATCACAAAATTATACAATTTGCTCTTAAATAACCCAAAGTCGTTGTTAATATCCTTCACAACAAAGTTACCATGATAGACTTTTTTTTGTTTTCTAGTATGTCCGTGACTTGTGGGACTAGCATGTGGCTGAGAAACTATGACCTAGGGGCATCTAAGCCGTCAAAATCACTCAGGGATCGAACTCTACCTAGGCCACACCAAACCTTATTATGGCTAGATTTTTTGATGTCTCCTCCTGATAGTAGTGAGTTTCAAACCCGGGTCGCCATGCATAACGAGGCCCATAGAAACCGTATTCTCTATCGAAATTTGACTATCAGGATAGAATTTAACCTTCATGCCAGTTTTCCATATTTAAGCCTTTGAAAACCCTAATTAGATAAAGTGAAATTAGAATTAGAATTAGATTTTTTCATCTTATTTAGAAGTATATGAGATCACATTAAGTATTAGATTCTTAAATAGTGTAGATTCATTTTAACTCTGCATCTATGCATCAAATCCATCAAGGTGCAAACCTTTCCTTAAGTTTTTTTAATCTAAAAAACATTTTTCGTGTTGAGGGGCTTGATCCCTCTCCATCTATGATAAATCCAAAGTTAAGATGGATCTACATTGGTTCTTAATACACACACACACATGTGTATTAAGAACTAATGTATATATATTCCACTTGTCAACTCCATCTTGAGCACCAAATGAATTACACATCTCCCTCACACTCAACAACACACCATTGAAATGTTTTAACCATAATTTTTTTTGTACTTTAAATCACTCTTTATATATACGTCTTAGTGGACGTTAATCATCATCATCATCATATAAACAAACTTGATATTAAATTATTTTATTTATAATCAACATTAAAATATTTTTTGTTATTAATGTTTTTTTATATAATAAGTTGTAGAAAGTGTCTCTTGACACAATTAGATAAAATGAAACCAAAATTAAAATTCTCTATCTCATTCACCAAATACACACCAAATAGATGAAATCACATTATATATTTGTTCCTAATAAAATAATAAAATAACAATGTTTTGGAATAAACTAGCCCGATGTGTCTTACATGCCTTGGTGGTGGGGGCAGACATTGTCATGTTTTATATATCTCCCACTAAGCTTTCTCAATCTTTTAAGAGAGCATTGTCATTGCAATCTTTTGCACCTCTCAAATATTTTGAGAGAGCACTCCCATTGGATGAAGGATAAATAAGGTTGTTAGTGCTTTTCAAAAATATCAAGTTAAGATGAATAAGGTTGCTAATGATTTTAAAAAATATTATTAGTTATAAGAAGTTAATTACTTAGTAAAAGTGGAAGAATATTATTATAATTTTTATAAAAGTTTTTATTTTAATTAACTAATATATATATATATATATATAAAAGGTTGCTAATGATTTTCAAAAATATAATTAGTTATAAGAAGTTAATTACTTAGTAAAAGTGGAAGAATATTATTATAATTTTTATAATTTTTTTTATTTTAATTAACTAAAATACTTAAAAATATATATACAAATTATTATTTTAAATATAATAATTATAAATATTAAAAAAATAAATTATTATTTTGAATATAATAATTATACTTTTATAATTATAAAGTGTGTCCCACCTCTTTCTTTATAAATGGGTAGATACTTAACACTTCAATATAATAAAAAAACTTCTTTAAATATACACAACAGGTTAACATCTTCATTTTCAAGTTGCATTATAGAATATTGGTTAACATCTTCATTTTCAAGTTGCATTATTGGTTAATATGATATATATTTCATGGATAGTAATATATATTCCCCTTCATCCACAGGTCTACTAAAAGTGGTAAATCATTCCATGCATATAATTATAACGCGTGATAATTAAGTTTTTATTTTATTTTTTATAATAAAATAATATATAGCATTATAAAAATAATAATTATATGATAACATGTTTTATAAGTTAAGATATTAAAGTTATAAACAATTTTTTTTATAAATAATAATATGATAAATATGTTTTATAAGTTAAGATATTAAAGTTATACATAATTTTAATAATAAAGTAATTAAAGATGTTTTCACATTATTTTATTAATATTGAAATTTTATATTAAGAAAATAATAAATATATTGATAAACAATTTTGAAATGATAAATTAAAATGAGAAAATTCCATAATCCTTAACTTTTTTTTGAAATGACAAATTAAAATGAGAAAATTTCATAACCTCAAATTTTAAATTTTATATATTAAGTAAGAAACTACAATATCAATAGATAAATAGAATTATTTAAATTTTAAATATCAAACAACAAAACTATATATATTTTAAATTCAATGTTTCAAAAATTTTATATCAAAATTTAATTTATTTACTAATGGGTTTTAAAGAAAAGTTAGAGAATATTAGAATTTGAAGAGATAATTTCAACTTTCACATTCATTAAATAAACATATATTCTATAGAAGAAAAACATGTATAATGTTAAAAAAAAAAGCATGAGAGAAAAAGTATAAAAATATCAGAAAGAATGAGAAATTGAGAAAGCTTTAAAGTGATAAGGTTGGTCAACAAAAAGGTTCAGGATTTAATATTTCATTTCTTGTGGGAATTGAATCTGAATGGAAAGATAACCATCATTCTTTGTACAACAGTATAGTTGGTCTATAATTTGGACATTAAGACGTAAACACAATCTATAATTTGGAATTTGGACATTACCAGGTAAATGTAAAGGTTGTTTGTTAGAAGCTCCTGCTTCCTTTGTGGCAACATGAGTTGAGGTGAAAACGACTTCCCTAGCTTTACCAACTTTTTTGAAAATGTCTTGTTCTTCATTGTCTTGTTGACAAGGGCATCTGTAGAGAAGCTCTCAGAATCATCTTCCATGTAAATGGCTTCATCAATGTTAGATGATGTGCCCTCTCTACTCTCTACTGATGTAGCACCATCATGGAATGAGTTCATGGAAGAGTGGTACCATCTTTCCGGGAGGGGAAGGAGAGAGAGGAAGGAAAGAGCCTCCTCGAAAATGAAAAATGACAACAAAGGGAAGGAAAGATAGTCCTCAAAAATGATGGTGAAGTGAAGATGTTTGCATGCCGATGGCGAGTTGTAGGTGTAGGTGGTAATGTTGGTGGCAACAATGGATTAACATTTGTCAACAATTTGACAATAGGATGGATGAACCATAGTTCAACTATACACTTAGTATATGGCGCTCTAACATAAAATGTTCAGGAACTAGTGCTATATATTGACATAACATTAGTTCATTTCTAAAGCCTACATCTGAAATCTTAACTTTAAACCTAAGGGAAACTGTAAAATTGCCTCAATATGAGGCCAAATAAGGCCTCAAATTATTTGATTGGTGAAAAAAAACCTGTTGCAAAGTCTTATTGGATTGGAAAAGGTAATCGATAGCTCTTCAAATTAAGACTTAGGATAACATACAAAAAATTGCATTGGTTTACGCGTAAAGTAATATGAGGGGAGAAAACTGTTTACAATAGTCCCTGCTGCCTCAAGGCAGGGACTAATAATACATTGAGGATCTAGAGTGTGCAATTTTTCTCCCATAAGGGTTTTTTCTAAGGAAAAAAATAGAAAAATGTAAATATTAATGTTTTAATTAAAAATTATTTTTTTCGAGTGAAAACAAAATTAGTATTCATTTTCTTTTGCCTAATGTAAATGTCAGAAAACAAAAATCGATAAATAAATAACAAAATAAATACAACACATTGTATAGTTGCAAGGAAGATTATTTTTTCATAAGAAAAATTACACTTATATATTAGATATATACAAAGTCGCTATACAATGACAAAAAAAATACATGGCTGGAGTTATCCGCCCAAAATGCCTAGTCTTACTACTAGTCCTGACATCCCCAGACATACAATGAGGGGATGAAAAAACTCTTCAGTGACCAACAACGTGAGTCACCTGTTATCTATATAGAAATCAAGTCTTTCTGAACTACATCACCTAGATCCAAAAACCAACTGGATACTAAAATATGGATATCATAGACTACAAAAAATCATCAATACAGAGATAGATAAATGGGCAGACCCTCTTGTCCATCCTCCATTTGAAAGTATTTTAGTTTTCCTTCCTTCATTTCCAGAGCATGTTTGGAGAGCTAATCATCCTCCTTGTTGAAATATCTATAGGTGTTCATGTAATTTATAGCCACTAAGTTCATAGTGAGGGCCAAAATCCTATCTTTCCAAAAGGTCAATCCCAAGTCCTGAATGCCACTTTTTTTGGTTCAACCAGTCTATTACTATCTTTGAGTTACCAACCACCTGAAGATAAAAAATATGTAAGTGAATAAGAACAGAGAGCAATTCCCACACTCCTAAAAGTTCTGCTCTAGTGTTAGTGCCTGGACCACAATTCAACATCCACCTGTACTTTGTTTGGCTATTTAACCTGATTAAGCCCCCCTCTCCACTAATCTTCCCATTCCTTTGTGCTGCCCCATCAAACCATCCTGCTGGTCTTACCAGAATAATGTTTGGAGGCAGTTTTGTTTTTGTTGAAGTTTGCATTTTCTTCTTTATTCTCCCTATCCAACCGATAATTCTATAATTTACTGAGTCTGTTGAGGTCTATCTAGTCTCAAACACTATTGTGTTTCTTTCCAGCTAGATATGCCAATAGATAATAAAGGGAAACATGTGCGATAGAGGATGCTTGTGACACCAATCCTTAAAGATATTTTGCAGGTTCCATCCTGTCCAACCAGAGTTTATTTTAAGAGTTGTCAGCAGCTCTGTCCAAACCTATTTTGTAAATTCATAATGTATCATCATGTGTTGGGTCGAGTCTAAGTTTTTTTTGCAAAGAGAAAAAATGCCTGGACCCTGACACCCTCTTCTTTGTAAATTCTCCCAAGTAAGGATTATGTTCTCCATCAACATCCAAGTAAAGAGTTTGAGCTTGTGAGACAAATCCAATTTCCATAATGAGTTGTGCCACCAATAGGCACTTCTAGTCCAGATCTTCCTCGCCATAGCATCGTAAGCATTTTTTGTTGAAATGAAACCCAAAGAAGTGTTCCCTTTCCAGACTAACTCATCCGGATGAACTGATAGGAAAATTCCTTCATGGACTATGGCTCTACAAAAGTCCTCCCATTCTTCCCCCTCCATTTCGACAAATCCCATCTCCCTGACTGCTTTCCACTGCTTTGTACCTGTTCTTTGCATGTCCAAGTCTACAACTTGATAAATAAAGTGGTGTTTGCTCGCCCTTAGAGAGTCGTTGAGCCCGTTGGATAATATGAATATCTTTCCCAACACCAAGATCAAGTCTTCTGCTAAGCGAATGGACATTCCATATCCCGTCTTCCATGTGGTCTAATGTTCCACCACTTGGTAGGATTTGAGGAGGCACCTCCAGGTACTTGAGGATTTTTGTGATCTCTTCAAAGGTCTTCTAAGCCAAGAGACAACAGAGGATGATTGTAGGTATTTATCAATTATGAACCTGTGCGAAAGGCCCTCTTTCATCAAAAAAATCTAAAGGGTGTTTGCAACCAACACTTTACCGAACCATGTCAAGTGTTTAAAACCCAAACCACCATAATATTTAGGATTTTCTAGGTCCTCCCATTTACAGAGATGGATCCGTTCTGACTCCCCACAACTTGAGCAAAGGAACTTGTACATCAATTTTCTGATACTGTTAATAACTATAACTGGTATGTTTTCTATGGCCAAACAGTACACCAATAGACTTTCTAATACTTCTTTAACAAAGACGTATCTCCCACCCAATGCCAGCCAATGATGACTCCAGGTGCCAAAACTTTTTTCAAAATTTTGAAGGAGCCATCTCTAGTCCTCAACCCGATAATTTGCAGGCTTGAGGAAGTATCCCAGGTATCGAAACCATGCATCCAATCCAAAGAAATTAAAAGGAAAAAGAGCTTTATATGTATCCAAATCAAATTATAAAAATGACATATATGCATGATTTAATAATTCAATGATTTCAATGGTGACATTCATATGTTTCCCTTGCTGTGCATTGTTAGTAATTAATATCATCGACCTCATCACTAAACACAAACACAACAACATTGTATTAAAAATTATAGTCGTATAAGAATTGAGTTAGAGAAGGAAACAATTATATGTGGCAGGAATGGGGTTTAAAGTGTTTGTTAATGTTAGTGATTAATTCTATTTAAATGCATTAAAAATAAATGGATTTTTTTATATATATAATGGGGGAATTTATAGTAACTCATTTATCATTATCATTTGCACTTGTTTCAAACGACTCACCAACCTATATAGATCATTATATTGTGCACTACTTAGGTGCACAAAAAACAAAAATGGCTCACCAAACTATATGCACAACTACAAATAGGGTTTGGATTAGGGACATTACAATGGGGGAGGTATCTGTGTAATTCAAAGAGTTTTAAACCCCTTGAATCTTCTACCTGAATTGAATGGAAAGCCTACAAGATATTCATAATTCATCCCAATAAAGAGTGAGAGAACTTTATTTGGTCTCAGGGTAGTGACCAATATCTTGAAGACCTTGTAAAAACCTCAATGAATCCCTGAAATTAGCTCACTCCCAGTTTCAAACTGTTGTTCAAAAGAAAATCCTATGTTGAATCAGGGAAGATTGTAGCCATCAATTCAACGTGGAGAATAAATATCAGCCTTATGTTGAAGGGTGAGATCGTTAGAGGTCTCGATTCGTGGGGTTGGGAGAAAGAGAGAGAGAGAGAGAGAGAGAGAGAGAGAGAGAGAGAGAGAGTCCTACGATGAAAAATTATTGGAACAATCAACATTTGTCAGGAGATTGAGTTGTTAAAGTGACTAAGAATTAGAGCGATGATCTCTAGATATGATGAGGGAGTGTTGACGAAGATGAAGAATTGGGAAAGAATGAGAACCATTGATTAACACACACGAGATATTTAATCTCATCCATATATTGTCACGAGTCCTTCTTAAGCAAGGTGAAAAGGGGAAGTGAAGTGACATTTATGAGGGTGGAAACATGGAAACCAATACACCTTGAGAGGTGACACATTTCAATAGAGGAATGGTTGATGGGATGATGCTGGGCCCGGAGGGGCCATAAGCCTTATGTATTTTCTTCAAAATGTGGCTGTTTGATTTATATGTCTATAGATCCTAACCATTCACCGAAAGATGGAAGATAGAGGACTAAAGTGAGGTCAGGAGGTTGGGTCGATGATGAAAATATCTCAAGGTCAAATGATAGTCGTTGAATGGTGAAGAGGTGAGATGATATCTCAGTTGTGGATATATGTGGACCCCACCTGTTCACCTCAGAAGAGGTTAAAGTAGTGGATGTTATACGGTGGGAAATTTAGAGGCACCGACGTGATCAAGTTCGTAAGATGTTGAAGATTGAGAGTCATTAGATCTGGGATTGAATCACCAAAAAATTCATTGTTAGAACTTGTTGGTTGGGTAACTCCTAACTCATAAGGAGTAGAACCTTGATGATGAAAAAGGTCGACCCCGATGATTAGAATTATTACCCTGGAAAGCACGATGGGTCAGGAGGTAGGTGCCCCTCCATATTTTAATTCAGTGTCATATCGGATGGTACACATGGCAAGGTTCCATGTGGATTTCACATGGCAGTAAGACATATTTGAAATATGTCACTAGTACATTTGGGTCAAATTTCGATGGCGCGTTCGACGTAATTGACACTTTATATTGTTGGGAGAACGACAAACACCATACCCCCTCAAACGTTGTTTCACATGACGTCACTTTTCTGATGCAATAGATATCGTCTCTATTGCGACGTTTCATGCAGACGCGTGTCATCTAAGATTTGACTTTCCAAACCCCATATAGCCATCGCTACAATGACCTTAGAGAAATCAGAATTTCGATGTGCCATTTTTTCGGTCTCCACTATGTGGACGCTATGGGAGCGACGTTACCATACGTCGAAATTGCAATGTGTGGTAACGTCACTCAATCGACGATCAACTATTTATCTCTGATGTATGTGCCATGGGAGCGATGTTACCATATGTCACAATTCCTATGTATGGTAACGTCGCTCAACTAATGACCAACTATATATCTCCGACGTATGTGCTGTGGGAATGACTTTACCATATGTCGCAATCCCGACATCATGTAGGTATTTAAAAAATAAAAATAAATGTCAATTGTCAATCACAAGGTCTCTTGCCTCCAACCTCAATGACCTCACAAGGAAGATGGTTACAATGAAACTCACTAGCTACAACTAATGGTATGTTGTTCCAAGTCACTATTTTCGTTTATTTTTCCATGGGACCATCTAGGGAAAGTGCTCCTAAATTTTCCACACAAGCAACCTACAACTTGAAACAACTCAAGAACCATGAGTCATTTCTATGAGAAGTTTGCTTCATTGGATCCATCTTCATAGGACAATGTTAAGGACACCCTTCTCCATAAGTCCTTAATCATACAAGCATGGATAATAGAATATTTTGGATGATATTGTTTGTACATATATTAAAGCACTGGATATGGATCTAGGGGTCAAATCATGAGATCTCTCATATTCAACCTCGATGACTACTTGGGATGATGTACCCAATGAAAATCACTTATTGAAACTAATATCATGACGTTCCTAGTCATGTGTTGCATTTTTTCCCTCAGGACCATTTAGGGAAAGTGTCCTTGAATTATCCAAGTAAATAAGCTACAACTCAAAACAACTAAAGAACTGTGAGTTGGTTCAATAAACATTATGCTCCATTAGATTCATCTCCATGAGTCATTGGACATTCAAATGTGCATAAGAAACAATAATGGATGAGGTCATTTCCACATGTGTTAAAGAACCAAATTTGGATCCAGGGGTTAAATAACAAGATCTCACACATTCAATCTCAGTGACTACTCAAGGATGATGACCCCAATGAAACTCAATTTTTGCAATTGGTGGCATACCATTTTGAGTGTTGGTTTGCATTTTTTACCCCTTGGACCATTTAGGGCAAGTGTGCATGAAATGTCTAGGCAAGCAAGCTACAAATTGAAATGAATTGACACTATGAGTCAATTCAATAAGTAGTTTTGTCCATTGTAATCATCTTCATGGAATAGTGCCAATGATGCCCTTCTCCATGAGTCCTTGGCCACATAATCATGTAGATTAAACTATTTTGGAGGATGTCATTTACACATGAGTTAAAGCACCAAATTTTACTATGGTGTTTCTTGGGCCCTGTGGTTAATTAGAAATGCCATTATGTTATAGGACAAGTTAATATCCACCTCCAAGTTTTGTATAAAATCAAGTTCTCTTATGAAGGACTCAAGGTACCTTTCCAGACAAAACCTTAGAGGAATATAAGCACACTTGAGATTAAAAAAACAAAAGCAAGGGGATTTTTTGATAGGGCCTGTTAAAACAACCCCAATACATGCAAGGCTATAGGTGTACTTTATTTTTTTATTCAAGCAACATTTCTTTGGAGGCTACTTTGTGTGGAGGTACTAACAATTGGGATAAAATGAAATCACTTGAAACATTGATAAGAATTATAGTAGAAAGAAATATGGATTAATTGTAGGTTGTTGCTTACTCAAATTTGGTTATAGATTAGATGTTGGGGAACCAAAGAATACAAAATATTTGTTTCCATCCAATTTATAACCAAATAAAGTTGTTGGAGGGAATATTCTCTCATATATCTTATTATCACATATATAAGGAGCAAAAACAACTTAGTCGATGCCCTGTCAAAAATATCTTTGGAGATATAGCATACTACCATCAACATGGTAGAGTAAAGGGAAGGGGAAAATCCCTACCCCCGGTCTCTAGATATTTATTTAAATGATCTCTATCCATTTTGGATAATGTATTTAATTTTATTATTTGTTTTGAACAAATTTTCTACTTTCTTTTTTTTGTATATCAAGAGGCTGCAATGGATAATTTAATTATGGTTTTCAGGGTGAATCTTTCAAAATGTAACACCTATCTAGGATTTTTTTCTTATGATGTAATATGTTTGGGGACAACTTATTTTGAGATAATAGATTTCAAAGTCATTCAATTATATTGGAAGAATATCAAGAACTATTCTTGTTAAGTTTTTCTTTCATGTCATGGTGCACTTTATGAGTGTAACTTTACCATTTTTATTTCAACATAAAAATGTTATGAATTTTGTGTGTGTGTGTGTGTGAAAGAAGTATACTTCTTGCATATATTGTATGGAATAAGGAAATTATGTGGATGGATTGATAGATGAAGAAATTCTAGTGGATTACTCCTTAAGTACTTTAGAAGACATGAAGATGTTTTCTACACAAGAAGATCTAGTATATTCTTGGAAGATTGAAAGGGATGAATCGAGCATGGATATAGTTTATTGAGATATGTTAGTAATTCCTTCCTCAATTGTTGAGTGAGCCTACATCTGCTACTAGATTTCCTTTTCCATTGTGATGTGACCTAAAATGGGTTTATTTAGATCTAGATTAAGGTGAACGGGGAAACTTCCAAACCTTATAGCACTAGGAGAAGCACTCATATGGCTAGCTTCAAAACTTAAAGATCCATATTGATGCATGCATTGGGGTTTTTCATTTTTAGATGGGGGATATGTTAGAATTTGTTTTAATTTTGTCTAGTGGATTTATGTTATCTTGTAACTAGTGTCATAATGATGATCATTATAGCATCATTTGTGGGGAACTTATACATGTAACTAAGCTTCACTAGACTTTAGTAACATTGCACATGTGCACATGAAGGTAGTTTTGGGGAGTTATTTTCCTAGTGAAGAACCCCTCATGTAATGGTGACCTGCACTACTAGGTTCTTTTTATCCACCAATTCTCCCTTATCTCTTAATGAGTTTATTTCTTACCTTTATGGTTTGGTGTTTCTTGTTAGAAAAAAGAGGTTCACATAGCAATAATATAAAATAGATGCATAAATAAAACACAAGAGATACACAATACAATAGAGACACAGATATACATGGTTCACCCAATATGGGCTACGTCCACCAAATAAATGATCTATCCATGTTCAAGAAGATGGAACTCATATTGTTTTGATCATACCATATTCATACCTATCAACTTATGGTAATAGAAGTGATTCTTGGGATTTACTTGTGTTTCTACATATGAGATACAAGGAGCTTTGTACACATATGTCGTAAACTTATTGCCATTCAACTATATGTGGTAATATGAATGCCCCTTTATTCCATATTCATTGCACTGATCAGGTACATACATCAAACAATAGGAGTAAATTAGGATATACATGTATTACTAGTCCATGCTATTGGTTCATATGAGTATCAATTAAATGGAAATCATTCATGCAATGGTTGCATAACCTCTACTGCCAAATTAGACTGGTTCCAGTAGTAGGTTTGTCGTTGAATATGCATGAATATGGGAAACAAATACAATTGGTAACCTGTAATGGAAGCTTATTAGAGAAATAAGGCAATCACCTTTCCCATATTCATTGATGTCATTGTCTCAATAAGATTGGTATAATACAGGTAATAAGCCAATTAGTCTTAATCTTCATACTCTATCTTCCTAATAATGATACCACTCTAATCATACAAAAGCTTCATAGTGAGTTTGATAAGCTGTAGATACGAGTTATGCTTTGAGTGCCATATCACGTAGTTTCCATAAAAAGATCTTAGTAATAGTATGATTCTAGGCCTTGTGTTGTTTAGTGATGTTCGGTATAGGCTAAGAATAGAAAGAATAATGGTCACAAGAAGGTGTGAGGAGGCTTCCTAGAGTAGTGTGCCCTTGGTCAAAGTCATAGGAAAATTTTTAGAATTAGGAAAAAATAGAAACAAATAATGCCTTTTTATTTTTCTGTTCACAAGATCAACATCTATGAGAAAAGAAATAACTAGATCTAAATTAAATTCTAAGTATAATTTTTTTTTTTGAGTGAAAAGACAAACCTCAAGCTTACTTCCTGATCTAAGAAAGATGTAGCTATCACATGTGTGGATGAAAACCTTTATAATATGCTCAAAAATAGTTTTAGGTTCATGGATCAAACCTCTAGGGTTTGATCTCTATCATAAGGAATTAGGAACAATTTTGCTAAGGTATAGATCATCACAAGACAACTGCAACAAAAAAAACTCAGATATGAAACTGTTACACCAAATGGGGAGGCTGCACCAACAAACTCATATCTGAAACTGTTACATCAAATGGAGAGGCTACACCAGCAAAACTCAGATCTAAAACTGTTACATCAAATAGAGAGGCCGCACCAACAAACAAAACTCAGATATAAAACTGTTACATCAAATGGAGAGGCCCCACCAACAAAAACAAACTCAGATTTGAAAAGATAGTCCAAAAAGGAGACCACGCCATCATCAAGAGAGAACAATTGAGGTATTTGCAACAAATAGGAGAGTGAGGAGTGAGTGAGTGTGAGTGTAATAGAATGCTAGAGGGCAGGGTCTTATTTATAGTTAGGGAGATGGGTTAGGGCAATTTAAAATTATAATTAAATATCGACATTTAATTAATATAAATATTAATTAAAATGTCAATTAATATTAATATTAATTATAAAAACCCTAAACACATATAAAACCCCAATCACATAAATAAAACCTCAATCACATAAAACAACAAGGGGGTACCTTTTCAGACAAAGTCAAGGGGGGTCCATAGTGAAAAAACATGTCCACATGAGTCTCATAATGACCTATAAACTTTATCATCACTGCATAATGGGGTCCATAAACAATGTGGTCATGTCCATATTCATAGGCACTCCTAGGTCTCATAGACCATCCCGGGAGAGAGGAAGAGGATCACACATCAACACATCTTGGTATTACACCAAGATCTACCTGGTCAAAGACAAAGTTTCCCCATACACATATGGGGTCCCTAGAACACATCTAGGGTCTTATCCACCAACGTACAAGACCAAGGATCAACCCATGCATTAGGAAAGGGTTCATTGGAACACATCCAGGGGACCTAGAACACATCTAGGGTATTTTATCAACCACCAAGGAACACATCCAAGGATCAATCCAAGCACTGAGAAAGGATTCCCTGGAACACATCTAGGGGCCCTAGACACATCTAAGGACTTATATCAACCACTAAGGAACATATCCAAGGATAAATCCAAGAACTGAGCAAGGATTATCCCTTAGGAACCTACCATTTGGATGACACTCTCTTCCCAGAAGGAAGTGAGAAGATGCCTAAAGTTCCCAGTGATGGATCTAATCAACTTTGGGTTTCCCCCAAAGATAGTTTGCTAAAGACTGGTTCACACTTCTCATTAGCTATTTCAATACATATTGATACCTTTTTATACAAGAAGGATATTAAGGAAAGTGTTTTTTACCTTGAGATTATTTCGGTGGAAGCTCTAATTTTTGCAACCCCATCATAACCCAAAAACTCACTCCCTTTGACCTAAGTTGTCCTCTAGTTTATGATGGTTATATTGAGTCTTACACTAAAGAGAGGAGATTCTATAACCATGTTATTATAATTGATATAGATAGCCATACTACTTAGCTTCCATCTTGTACCGAAGGAGAAAAAATGTATCATTGCCTAAAGGAGGATCGTTTGGAGGCAGAGAGATAGTGAGATTGCAATGAACCGTTTGGAGGCCCATACATCATGAGATTGCAATACACCTGAGTTGAAATGAATGTTTGAGACGTTCATTTCAACTCGAGTGTATTGCAATCTCATGATGTCTGGGCCTGCAAATGGTTCATTGCAATATCTCTATCTCTTCGCCTGCAAACAATCCTTTCAATTTGGGTGCACTGCAATATCATAATCTCTAAGCCTCCAAATGGTCACAATGTTCATTTCAGTAGGTTCCATTCCTCCAAATATCTTTTCACCAGACCCAGATCTTGACATATACCATGACCTAGACCACCACATAGAGATAGATAAAGATTTATGCATTGACCTAGAGCTTGATGTAGACCAGGACATAGACCCCCTTAGATCCATCTAAGCATAGGAATAACTTATACTCAATCCTTAACCATATATTAACTTGAGCCATGAGGACGATGGAATATATTAATTTTTATTTCTATGGAAAGATAATAGAGGTAGGATTGATCTAAAGTGTTTCTTTCAAACAAAGATACTTCATGTTGAAAAATGACTAGCAAATTATAATTAAATTTAAAAATTGGTACCTCTTCAAAATATGTGATTTGGAGCTGGATCCATAACTTTGTACCATGATTTCACCAAAATTTATACCATGATTTGACTACATCCACACCTCCAAATGGTCATATGTCCATTTAATTGAATCCATCATTGTCTTGTGACTATTTCTCTATCTCCCATTCACTCTCTCCATCATTGAGAGTGAATGGGTGACAAATAAATAGTGATTAGACAATGATGGATTGAACGAAAGGGACACATGAATTTTTAGAGGTGTGGATGTAGTCAAATCATGGTAAAACGTTTGGGAGGGTAGGAATTACTTATGATTATTATGATATTTTATTTTGATGAGGTGACGTAGATGTGTAATAAGGGGAG
>ML780379.1:488511-499251 GCA_009831015.1 Picea engelmannii
AGCAATTGAGAGTAAAGTACATTGTTAAGTAGAAAATACAAGATTTGTTATTGATTTGTAACCCATCGATGGCTACAAAATTGTAAAGGCTAAGGCATGGGTGCAAGTTATTGACAATGGGATAAGTGATGTTGTTTTTGTTGTCCATTATTGTTAAGGGTTTTTTAGAGTCTCTTGATCACGTTGGTGATGGTCTCTATGTATTGTATATTATATTGTTGAGTTGTGACTAGTTTTGGAGCCATGTATCTAGTTTTGTTGGAGTTTAATGGAGGGGTACTAGTATTTAAAATTGAGCTTCTATGTCTATTTCACAAGGATGATGTTTATTTGTTATTAGATATATATTATATGGCGAAGAATGAACCTTCCCGGGTTTTAATTAGTCAAGTCCTTAAAAGATAGAATAATTGAAGGTTGGAATAATGGAATGTTTGTTGAAGTAGTTTCAATGGAAAACTATGTTATATTACATGTCCTCACGTTATCCTAAGGTTTTGGCAATGTGTCTCGGGTGAGACCTTCCTTGTAACAAGGGATTGATATACCAATACTAGACTACAATGCCTATGTTGAACACTTAAGTGGACCCTAGTTTATTTCTCAAGCCAACATTTGGTTCAATTGTAAAGACCCAATATTGTTGAATGTGAGACCTTTGTAGTATGGAGGATTGATCATACTAGGAGTTAGTAGGGTTCTAGTGGAAGGGCAAGTAATTAATACTAATATTTCTACGAGAAATATCTAGAACCCAACGAGAAAACCAATGTAAAAAGTTTTTTTTTTCCATACTGATGCAGGAGCATCGCCAGCACATCAAGCAAGCCAGCGCAGAGCGGAAGACAGCTAGACAAGCCAGCACAAATTTTTGAAAATGCTTTGGAATTGTTGCGTGATCTTAAATGACCCATTTAAGAGATGGCGTACTTGTGTATTGTAATGGACCTTGATCCTTTAAGATCTCGTCCTTAGGTAGATAGTCGACATTTAATAGAGTTAATGCAGCTAGATAGGAATTTGATTCTAGATTTGATAGCTTAGAGTTCAAGAGGGAAAACGGATATAGACACCCTCCTTTGTATATTGTAATATTATCAAGCATTCAGGAAGAGGAGATCAAGCAGAGAAATGTATGAAGAACACCCCATGTACAGGCATTTGAATTAATAGAAGAAAGCTTTGATTCAAATCCATGGTTTTGTGTTGGTTTCTCTGTGTAGTGATGTTATGCTCATGAATGTTTGCTTCCTGTTATACATTTGCTTTTATATGATGTGTATGTGATTTCATGGTGAAATTGAAGTCTGAAGGGAGATAGAATAAGTTTCAATTGTTTCTCTAATTGAACCAGAGGATTCCTACAAGGAGTGCAGTCGAATTGTTCGCAAGGAGTGCGTTGACAGAAGGGTTCAATTAGAGATAAATTTTGTTGCCATTCATCTCAAGAGTGCAGTGGCACAGTGCCGTGCAAGGAGTGCGCAGGCCAGGGAGAAGTCTCATAGTTGCGATTCTGAGTGAATTATCGAAAGACTGTTGTTGCAGGAGTGCGCAGAGTCGAGAGACTTCAACACTCAGTCGAGGTTGAAGGGTTGTTGCAAGGAGTGCATGCAAGACGTTCTCGGAAGGACTTGAGAAGTCAAGGAAAAACTCAGGAGGAGTAGGCCTTGAATTCACTGGAGGATAAGCGAAGGGAATATTCTATTGGAAGTCAGAAGGAAGCATCGCAGGTTGGTGAGCCGACGAACGAGTCTCGCGGAGGGGACATTTCTTCATTTCATGAATTCACAAAGGGAAGAGCGGATGGTCGAAATCCTTTGAGGAGATTTCACGAAATTCCGTTGGCCATTGGATCTTGCAGAGGTGCAAGGAGGTTACGACAAGAATGCCCAAGGGTTCAAATCTCAGGAGGGAGTAGAGCCATCGATCCCGAGTCACAGGGACCGTTAGATCTACACGCGACATCGGATATCGGGGTTTCACGAGTTGAAGTTCCAAGAGATTGCAACGAAGATTGCGATATTGCGATCTGCGATATCGCGATCTGCAATATCCCGATAAGTCTAGAACCATCCATCGTGTGGGACATGCGTCAGGGGATCTCGAGGAGTCGGGGATCGGAGAATCAGAGTTTTCAAAGGTGTGAAACTCTTGCACATTGAAATCGCGAAACGCGATATCCCGATGGAAGGTTTGTGTGGGGCCACAGCAGGGGCTAGTGGAGGACAGGTGGCACAACATCAGGGATTGGGAAAAGGTAAGTCCCAAATCCTTTGACATCAGGATTCGCGATCCCGCAAATTATGAAATCCCGATAGAAGTGACGGGAGGTGGAAAAATCAACCCACGTGTGTGCATCGGAGGATCGACACATCGGGGTTTGGAGTTTGGAAATTCTATTTGTTGACATCGCAAGTAGCGATTTCCTGATAGGGAGAACTCTGATAGTAGGTGAGAAGTCAACATTGAATCACATCGGATTTCGGGGAATTGTAAAGCACAAAGCACGCGACCACAGAATTCGCGAAATCGCGAATTCCGATTTCTCGACCGTTGAGGGAGATCAATTGAAGAGTTACTGTGGGTAAGGGAAATTCCCGATAGGGAATCAGTGGAACCTTTGAGTTCTTTGGGCCGTGAATGAAAGAAGGTCCTGAGGAGGTGGACATGCCAATGAGGGCGCGACTGTGTCAGTCTGGTATCAGATCTAGGAAGACTCTTTGTTTTCTGTAGCAGAGAGAGAGAGAGAGAGAGAGAGAGAGAGAGAGAGAGAGAGAGAGAGAATTCGCCATGCCGCCCAGAAGAGAGAGACAATCACCCGATCCAGAGGATAGGGAGGTGTGGCGAAGAGGCAGGCTGGTAGGAAATCCAGAAATGGAGAGACAGATGAGAGATCTTCGAGCAAGATTCGAGGATATGGAGACAACGCAAAGACGCATGGTTAGTGCGGGGGATTTCAATGATTCAGAAGATGAAGTTGAAGCTGAACACGATGAGGAAGTTGCAGTCGAGGATGCAGCCAATGAGCATTTAATTAAAGCTATTACCAGGATGGGTGCAAAGGCCAAGATGGATATTCCAGTCTATGAGGGAAATCTGGATGCAGAAGAGCTACTATATTGGATTAGAGCTCTTGATACCTACTTCGACTATGAAGATATCGAAGAGGACAAGAGAGTCAAGCATAATGTCACGTGCTTGAAAGGACATGCAGCATTGTGGTGGGACGAGCTACAAGCTGACATACGCTGCAAGGGCAAGCAGAAGATCAAAAGTTGGGATCGAATGATCGCAACGATGAAGGCGAAGTTCATCCCAAGAGACTATCAAATCACTCTGTTTAGGAGGATGCAGAACCTGAGGCAAAAACTGATGACAGTGAAAGAATACACTGAGGAATTCTATCGACTGAACATCAAAGCAAGACATCGAGAGAGAGATGATGAGAAGGTTGCCAGATATCTGAATGGTATGAGATATGACATTCAGGATGAATTAAGCATGGTTACCATTAGAACGGTGGAGGATTCTTATCAGATGGCTTTGAAAGCAGAAGAGAAGCTGAGCCAAAAGCAAGGACAGAGGGGCTGAGGCAGAAGCCAGCCCAGAGGCAAAACAGTTGCCCAAGAAATAACTCCGAAACCCAAAGAGGAATGGAAGAAGCCTCAGGGTAAAGTAGAAAGAAGTGGCACCTCACAGCGGGGACAACCATATGTTGAACAGAGAGGGAAACATACAGAGCAGAGTGGAGGATATGCTGATGGAAATACTTTTCCTCGTACCAGAGGAAGAGGAAGAGGTTGAGGTGGAGTAATCACATGCTTCACATGTGGAAAAAATGGGCACAAGTCTTATGAGTGTCCAGAGAAAAAGAAGGACATTGGAGAAGCTCACATCACCGAAGCGTAGAGGCGGGATGTTGAGACCGAAGACACAGAGGGCGGAAGATCGCTTATGATGTGAAAAGTTCTCTTGACACCCAGAAAGGAGGTGGAGGACTCAGCTCAAAGGACCAGACTTTTCAGAACAGCTTGCAAGACCAAGGACAGGGTATGCAAGGTTATCGTGGATAGTGGTAGCACGGATAATCTCATTTCGACCGAGATGGTGGAAAAACTGGAGCTGGAGACAACTGATCACCCGAGCCCATACAAAGTTTCATGGCTACAAAAGGGACACCAGGTAACTGTTACTAAACAATTCTTGGTTGAATTTAAAATAGGAGGGTATAATGATAAAGTACTCTGTGATGTCATTCCCATGGACTTATGTCATCTATTGCTGGGTAGACCATGGCAATATGAAAAAAATGTGATTCATGATGGGAGAATGAACACACATACCCTGGAGAAGAATGGGAGAACCCATATGTTGCTTCCGATAAAAGATAAAGAGGTGAAGTCGGAAATAAGCAACACTATACTTCTCATGAGTGGGAAGGAACTTCTTACGGAGGTTAAGAAGAAAGAAGATCCACATTTCTTTGTGGTCAGAAAACCGAGGATTGTTCTGACTAGCACAAGAGTGGATGATCTACCAGATGAAGTTCAGGAACTGCTGGAAGAGTTCGCTGACATCATAGTGGACGAATTACCTCGTTCATTGCCACCGATGAGGAGTGTGAGTCATCATATTGATCTCATACCAGGAGCCAATTTTCCGAATAAAGCCGTGTATAGGTTGATGCCGCAAGAAAATGAAGAAGTTAAAAGGCAGGTCCAGGAGTTGATGGACAAAGGATTAGTTAGGGAAAGCTTGAGTCCATGTGCTATTCCAACAGTACTTAGTCCAAAGAAATATGGAGGTTGGAGAATGTGTACCGACTCAAGAGTGATCAACAAGATAACCATTAGGTATAGATTTCCACTACCAAGAATGGATGATCTGATGGATTACCTGAGTGGGGCAAAGTACTTTTCAAAGATTGATTTGAAAAGCGAATACCACCAGATTCGCATGAGGGAAGGCGATGAGTGGAAAAAAACATTCAAGACAAACAAAGGTTTGTATGAATGGCTAGTCATGCCGTTTGGTTTGACGAATGCACCAAGTACCTTTATGAGGTTGATGAATGAAGTCCTGAGGGAATTCATCGAGAAATTTGTCATTGTATATTTGGATGACATACTGATTTACAGTAAATCAGAGGCTGAACATCTGAAGCATTTGGCCATTGTGATGAGGAAGCTACAGCAGGAGAAGTTGTTGATCAATATGAAGAAATCCTCATTTATGAAGACAAAGCTCATTTATTTGGGTTTTGTTATATCCGCAAATGAGTTGAGGATGGATCCGGATAAGGTAGAAGTGATTAAGAATTGGCCATCACCGAGAAATATATTTGAGGTGAGAAGTTTTCATGGGTTAGCTAGTTTCTACCGGAAATTCATTAGGAATTTCAGTGGAATTAGCGCAATGATGATGGATACAGTGAAGAAGCGGCATAATTCTTTTCATTGGACAGCAGAGGCTGAGAAAAGCTTCAATCTGTTGAAGCGGAAGATCATGGAGCAACCAGTGTTGGTGTTATCGAATTTTCAGAAAACATTTCAGGTGAAATGTGATGCAAGCGGGTTTTCCATAGGAGCGGTCTTAAGCCAGGAAGACAAACCAGTTGCATATTTCAGCGAAAAGCTGGATGAGGCGAAAATAAAATACTCCACGTATGATAAAGAATTTTATGCTATCATACAGGCACTGAAGAAGTGGAGGCATTACTTGATCCCGAAAGAATTTGTATTATACAGTGATAATAATGCATTACAGTTTGTGAGTCAACAGGAGAAGTTGAATCAAAAACATGCAAAATGGGTAGAGTATATGCAGAATTTCACATTTGTGATTAGGCATATTTTGGGTACTGCTAACAAAGTGGCTAATGCTTTGAGCAGGAAGTGTTTGTTGCTGCAGGAATTCAGAGTCAAAACATTGGGTTTTGAAAATCTCAGGGACATGTACGTAGGTGATGCAGATTTTGGAGAGGCGTATGAAGCAGCTGAGAATCTAGTTCTCAGAGATAGAAGTCTATGGATAGATTATATGATCCAGGAAGGATTGTTGTTCAGAGGCAATTAACTGTGTATTCCAAATTTCTCCATGAGGGAGAACTTGTTAAAGGAGAAGCACAGTGGTGGATTAGCAGGACATTTTGGCCATGACAAAACATTCACGAAGCTGAATGAATCATATTTTTGGCCGGGGATGCAGAAAAATGTCAAAAGATTCGTTGACAGGTGTAGAGTTTGCCAACATTCGAAGGGGAGGAAGCAGAATGTGGGGTTTTATCAACCATTTCCCATACCAGACAGGCCATGGGAGGTGATAAGCATGTATTTTGTATTGGGGTTGCCAAGGACACAAAGAGGTGTTGATTCAATCTTTGTGGTAGTGGATCGGTTTTCTAAGATGGAACACTTCATCCCATTCTAGAAGACCAGTGATGCGACTCACATCGCAAATTTGTTCTTCAAGGAGGTCATTCGAATTCATGGATTTCCGAAAAGTATAGTTTCAGAAAAAGATACTAAATTCATAGGGCATTTCTGGAGGACCTTATGGAAGAATCTAGGAACTAACTTGGTGTTTAGTTCTTCTTATCATCCTAAAACGAATGGAAAAATGGAAGTGGTCAACAGAAGTCTGGGAGACTTGCTGAGGAGCTTAGTGGTAGAGCACCATAGCAACTGGGATAACATATTGACACAGGCAGAGTTTGCATACAACGATTCAGTGAACCGGAGCACATGGAAGAGTCCATTTTAGGTTGTATATGGAATGAAGCCAAGGGGAGTTTCTGAACTGAGAGATTAAGAACAGATTGCTACTAATAGTGCTAGTGCAGAAGAATTTGCTGAGGTGATAAAGGAACTTCACAACAGAGTGAAGCAACGACTGCAAGAATCAAACCAGGAGTATAAGCGCAGAGAAGATCAACATCGGAGACAACTTCAATTTGAAGTTGGTGATCTAGTTCTGGCACATTTGAGGAAGGAAAGGTTCCCGAGGGGAACATACAATAAGTTGAAGATAAAGAAAATCGGGCCATTTAAGGTCTTGAGAAAATTCGGAGAAAATGCTTATGAGATTGAGCTGTCGGATGGCATCAAAATATCTCCGATATTCAATATCGCAGATTTATACCCATATAGGGCTGGAGAAGCAGAGACTAGAACTAAGGAGCCAGTGATCTAGTGGATGAAACAATTGCCAGTTGCAGAGAAGCCGCAGATGGAGTGCATACTGGGCAAAAGAGTAGGAAAGAAGACGAGAAGGAAAGAATACTATGAGTATCTGGTCAAGTGGAAGAATCATCTAGTGGAATATGCCAGCTAGGAGATAGAAGTGGAGATTCAGAAGCATGGACAGACCGTGCAGGAACTCATGGATAAGAGCCCATGAAAATTTTCAAGCCGAGGAGTATGATGCAGGAGCATCGCCAGCACATCAAGCGAGCCAGCGCGGAGTGGAAGATAGCTGGACAAGCCAACACAAATTTTTGAAAATGCTTTGGAATTGTTGCGCGATCTTAAATGACCCATTTAATAGATGGCGCACTTGTATATTATAATGGACCTTGAGCCTTTAAGCTCTCGTCCTTAGGTATATAGTCGACATTTAATAGAGTTAATGTAGCTAGACAGGAATTTAATTCTAGATTTGATAGTCTAGAGTTCAAGAGGGAAAACGGATATAGACACCCTCCTTTGTATATTGTAATATTATCAAGCATTCAGGAAGAGGAGAGAAAGCAGAGAAATGTATGAAGAACACCCCATGTACAGGCATTTGAATTAATAGAAGAAATCTTTGATTCAAATCCATGGTTTTGTGTTGGTTTCTCTGTGTAGTGATGTTATGCTCATGAATGTTTGCTTCTTGTTATATATTTGATTTTATATGCCACGTATGTGATTTCATGGTGAAATTGAAGTCTAAAGGGAGATAGAATAAGTTTCAATTGTTTCTCTAATTGAACTAGAGGATTCCTGCAAGGAGTACAGTTGAATTTTCCACAAGGAGTGCGTTGACAGAAGGGTTCAATTAGAGATAACTTTTGTTGCCATTCATCTCAGGAGTGCAGTGGCACAGTGCCGTGCAAGGAGTGCGTAGGTTAGGGAGAAGTCTCAGAGTTGCGATTTTGAGTGAAGTATCGAAAGACTGCTGATGCAGGAGTGTGAAAAGTCGAGAGACTTCAACACTCAGTCGAGGTTGAAGGGTTGCCGCAAGGAGTGCATGCAAGACGTTCTCGGAAGGACTTGAGAAGTCGAGGACAAACTCAGGAGGATTAGGCCTCAAATTCACTGGAGGATAAGCGTAGGGAAGCTTCTATTGGAAGTCAGAAGGAAGCATCAAAGGTTAGTGAGCCGGTGAACGAGTCTCGTGGAGGAGACATTTCTTCGTTTCATGAATTCACAAAGGGAAGAGCGGACGGTCGAAATACTTTGAGGAGATTTCGCAAAGTTTCGTGGGCCGTTGGATCTTACAGAGGTGCAAGGAGGTTACGACAAGAATGCTCGAGGGTTCGAAGCTCAGGAGGGAGCAGAGCCGTCGATCCTGAGTCACAGGGACCGTCAGATCTACACGCGACATCGGATATCGAGGTTTCACGAGTTGAAGCTCCAAGAGATTGCAGCGAAGATTGCGATATCGCGATCCACGGTATCCCGATAAGTCCAGAACCGTCCATCGTGTGGGACACACGTCAGGGGATCCTGAGGAGTCGGGGATCGGAGAATCGGAGTTTTCGAAGGTGTGAAACTCTTGCACATTGAAATCGCGAAACGTGATATCCCGATGGAAGGTTTGTGTGGGGACACAGCAGGGGTTAGTGGAGGACAAGTGGCACATCATCGGGGATCAGGAAAAGGTAAGTCCCAAATCCTTTGACATCAGGATTCACGATCCCATGAATTTCGAAATCTCGATAGAAGTGAAGAGAGGTGGAAAAATCAACGCGCGTGTGTGCATCGGAGGATCGACACATTGGGGTTCGGAGTTTGGAAATTCTATTTGTTGACATCATGAGTAGCGATTTCTTGATAGGGAGAACTCCGATAGAAGGTGAGAAGTCAACGTTGACTCGCATCGGATTTTAGGGAATTGTAAGGCACAAAGAACGCGACCACAGAATTCGCGAAATAGTGAATTTTGATTTCCCGACCGTTGAGGGAGATCAATTGAAGAGTTACCGTGGGTAAGGGAAATTCCCGATAGGGAATCAGTGGAACCTTTGAGTTCTTTGGGCCGTGAATGAAAGAAGGTCCTGAGGAGGCGGACGTGCCAGTGAGGGTGCGATTGCATCACATACACTAGTCATCAACATGGCATAGGTCCAAGTTAGTTTTATGCTTCAAATCCTTGACTTTTCAATGAAAGGTGATGATGATGAAGAATAGAATTAGATTTAATGTGAAGCCAACTAGAGTGCCAAGAATATAATGACTTTGAAATAATGTTGGTCAAATTCCAAACATCCTTGAAAGGTTGGGCTTTGAAATGGTATATGAGGAAATTTTTAACCTTGCCAATACACGAGGAAAGGTATTTCTTTGCATCTTTTAAGACCTCTTAATCCACTCAACCACGATTTATATTTACATATACACATGAACATTAAGAAATATTCTCCAATGCCAACCTCAATGGTTGACAATAGAGCATGAAACTTTGCTCAATTTCCAGTACCTCTTGCATGCCCAATCTTGAAACATAAACTAAATTTGTCATTCAATGATATAGTAGCTTCAATGCCACAGGGTACATGATTACCACAAGATTAATTTGACTCACTCCATCCAAAAAAGGAGAATTTTTTTAATTACCTTGACTCACTCCATCCAAAAAGGACAAATGGGACAAGCCCTTATTCAAAGGCCACAATTACATATTGGTTTTATTAATGGTGAATGGACATTGCGGCTAAGTGTACATTGCATGGGCTTCATTATGACATTTGTAATTTTCACAACTCCCAACATATCTTCACAACTCCTGAGTTTGTTCACAACTCTCGATGAAATCTTACAACTCTCAAGGCATTGGTCAGAATGGCATAGGAAGTTTGGGGATATTCTTCATGCACATGGACCTCTCATTCCATGCCACATCACAAATATTGGAGTGGTCAACCTGTTTGTGCATTTGGAGGCATTTTTCACATACTTTGATGGATGAACTCCTTGGAGGATGCATTATGTATCCATTGGGGATTATATTTATCACATATGGACCTTCTTGGAATTTCGTTGACTTGAGTATATGATTGACATGATTTGAGAAGGAAATTACACATTGGATACCTCAAACATGACCATTGGAGCTTAATTTAGGGGATTCGTCCACTCTTGAGGGATTCTACTCATTACTTGTTGGTATTTTTCACTTTGGGGAGATACGTGTCCACCTTGGAGGATAACTAAGAGGTTTTCATTGCTTACTTTGAGGAGTTGGTTGTGGATCTATCCACTTGGAGGATTTTGGAGGCTACATGTTGCACCTTTGACTCATCTTATTACTTCTTTGATGGAGGCATCCCCCTCTCTTGGGCCTATTTTGATTGGAGTATTGTACATGTGTCTTGACCACCTATTTATTTTACAAAAAATATTAGTTAGTTGGATGAAATAATTCTTCACTCCAACCTAGGCTAATTCTAAGGATTTCACATGAGATATTATTATTCTATTGTAAAGGGAGTTGAGGTAGACTCTATATAAGGAGTATCCATTCCTCATTTGTGGT
>ML780379.1:500670-522185 GCA_009831015.1 Picea engelmannii
AATCCAATAACAAAAAACAATACATTTTATTTATTTATTTTACACATGGGAATCGATAATTGGTAAGTATATGAAAGCACATACCATTAGAGTCTTGGTCTCATTCTAGAATGGCCCTCGATGGTCTCATGCATACTTTCCCTCAGTCTCGGATGCCCTCAGTCTCGGATGGCCTTAGTCTCGGATGCCCTCAGTCTCTATAATTCCCTAAGTCTATGGAATGCCCTCAGTCTTAGGTGATCTTCGTGTCTCAATGCCCTTAATTCCCTCAATTCCCTCCATCTCTGCAATGCCTCTCCACTCCTACGCGCGGGGATAGTGTTATGACTAGTTCTTTGAAATGACCTCAGTCTCTACAAAGCCCTTAGTCTCGGGTGCTCTCCATGTCTCAATTCCTTCAATGCGCTTTGTCTCTATAATGCCTCTCCACTCCTACGCGCGGGGATAGTGTTATGACTAGTTTAGCTGCTCTCTCGGTCGTGAATGGAAATGGGCGCGAGGATAATGTTTTGTTTTGTTTTGTGTGTTGTTTTGTTTTGTTTTTTAATAATGTTTTTTTATATTTTGTTTTTAATTTAATTAATATACATTATATAATATATATTGTTTTTCATTTTTATTTTTTTTTGTTTTGTATTTTTTTTTATGTTTTTTTATTATTATTTTTTAATTTAATTTATATATATATATATATTATTACCCCAAGACTCTCAAGCTCAAGCTCAAGCTCAACCACCATCGAAAACACCTAAATTATTATTCTCAAGATCAACCACCATCGAAAACACCTAAATTATTATTCTCAAGCTCAACCACCATCGAAAACACCTAAAACCCATGACACGAGTCCTCTCTAGGGAGTCTTTGGCATCCAAGTTGAATATGGGTGAAATTATGAGGTATTCTTCATCATGGATGGGTCTTATCTAGTTCATGACCTATGTAACATATCATTCACCTCAAAGGTCCCTTGTAGCTTATTTTTGGACTATTTGAGGGATACAAGTACAATAGAAATGGTTCTTGAGGGCTTAACATGCAGGTTAAGGGGGAAAGAAGGGTCTTAAGCCCATTTGTACAAATATTGTAAGGATATGCTTCATTAATGTGTCCCTAAAGCACAAAATAGGACCCCCAAAAGGGGTCTTTGATCTATATTAATTGGGATATGGGAACTTATAAGAGGTTTTTCATACTAGGGATACAATGTTTTATGAATCAAGGAACGATATCAAGGCTTTAACCATGGTTGGGGGATAAATATAGGGAATTAGACCCTAAATGAAGATTATTGGGCCAATGGGCCATGATCAAGGCCTTGATCTATGACATGGGTCCTTTAAAAGGAATTTTTTCATACAAATGGGAGATGGGTTCCATTAGGGGAGGAAAATAAGGTCCTTGGCCCATAAATGAATATTATATATCTTATTGGACATGAAATATTCCTCAAACCACCACAAAACCCTCCATAAAGTACATTTTTCCTTAAGTGGGATATGGTTACCATTTCAGAGGTTTTGCAACAATATATGGGTCTTGGGCCATTGGCCCAAAAATAATCTTCTAGGGCCCTTTTCCTTAAACTAGGTCTCAATCCACCACACAAACATGGATCATTGGCCTCTTGGTTGGATATGGTACTGATTAAGATATTTTGCATACCATGCATGGATCTCAAGGCCTCAACCATAGTCGATGAAGGAAAACAAGGGATATAGAATATAAATTAATATTTTAGGGTTCATAATCCATTAATGACACCTTAAACCACCACACAAACCCTCATATGGAATCTTTGTACTCCAAATGAGATATAGGCACCATTTGAAATTTTTAGACACAAGAGACGGGTCTTAGGACTGTGACCATGATCATGGAAGAAAATAAATGGTATTAAGGCCTAAATAAGACATTTAAGACTCATGATCCATGAATGGGTCCTTGAATCACTACACATTCCCATTAAAAGGGATATTGGCCTCCATTTGGGATACATGTGCCATTAGGAGATTTTTGTGTAGAAAGGATGTATCTTGGGGTCTTAACCATGGTAAGGGAGGAAATAAATGGAATCAAGTATTGTATAAATATTTTAAGGATCTGATCCATGAACAAGGATTTAATGTTTCATGTAAACCCCATAAAAGGGATCTTTGATCTTCGAGTGGGATATGGGCACCTATAGAAGGTTTTGCATACTAGGGATGGATCTTGGGGTCTTGACCATGGCCAAAGGTAGAAAAAATGAACATCTAACCTAAACGAAGTTTCTTGGGCTCATGAGACAAAATTAGGTCTTAAACAACTACACACGCCCTTGAGAGGGATATTTATAAGCCACCATTTGGGATACATACACCATTAGGAGACTATATTCATAGGTGATGAGTATTGATGCCTTAACCATAGCCATATGGAAACCATTAGAAGGTTTTATTATTGAATTACCAAGTCGAGTTGATGTCGCATAAGCTTCAATTCACCCACCACAAATGCCATGCACTGACCCCGCATAGTGAGCACTAGTGAATGGGGCCAACATTGAAATTTCTTCAATATGTGTCTGTATGCATCAAAATTTGACATGGTTAGACTAGACACATGAATTTACGGTATGAGATGGTTTCAAGACTCAAGGATGTATGAAGTCCCCACATAATCTTTGAGATTGTCCATATTTGCATCAATGTTCATCATGTTGCACCTCTCATTGTCATCATTTGTCATTCCCTTCTATAGAATCCTTGTCGGAACTATCTTGAACTTTGACATGGAACTTAGAATACACCCATCAAAAATTTCTTCCAATGACCCCACACAGTGAGCAGTGAATAGGGCCAACATTGAAATGTTTTCAATCTGTGCCCATATGCATTGAAATTTGACATGGTTAGACTAGATAGTTGCCTTGAAGGTATGGGAGGCTTTTGATACTTAAGGATGTTTGATGTCCCCACATAATATTTGAGATCATCCATGTTTGCATAAACGTTCAACATAATGGATGTCTCATTTTCATCATTATTCATTTCTATCTATAGATTTTTTTTCGAAACTCTCTTGAAATGTCATGGCACATCCAATACACCCATCACAAATGTCATCTTGCACCAACCCTGCATAGTGAGTAGTGAATGGGGCCAACGTTGAAATTTCTTCAAATTGTGCATGTATGCATCGAAATTTGACATGGTTAGACAAGACACATGCCTTAACAGTATGGGAGGGTTTCAATACTCAATGATGTCTGATGTCCCGACCACATAATCTTTGAGATCGTCCATGTTTGCAACAATGTTCATAATGGGCATCTCATTGTCAAATGCCATTGTTTCCATCTGTAGAGTCTTTGTTGGAACTCTATTGAAATGTCATGGAACTTCCAATTCACCCACCACTAATTTCATGCACCGACCCCACATAGTGAGCAGTGAATGGGGCCAACGTTGAAATTTATTCAATATGTGCCTGTATGCATCCAAATTTGACATGGTTAGACTAGACACATGACTTGATGGTATGAGATGGTTTCAAGACTCAAGGATGTATGATGTCCCCACATAATATTTGAGATCGTCCACATTTTCATCAACTTTCATCATGTTGCACCTCTCATTGTCATCATTTGCCATTCCCTTCTATAGAATTGTTGTCGGAACTATCGTGAAATTTGACATGGAACTTCAAATACACCCATCACAAATTTATTCCACTGACCCCACACAGTGAGCTGTGAATGGGGCCAACGTTGAAATGTTTTCAATCTGTTCCTGTATGCATCAAAATTTGACATGGTTAGACTAGATAGTTGCCTTGAAGGTGTGGGAGGGTTTCGATACTTAAGGATTTTTTATGTCCCCGCATAATATTTGAGATAATCCATGTTTTCATCAACGTTCAATATAATGGATGTATCATTATCATCATTCTTCATTGCCATCTATAGAATTTTTTTTGGAACTCTCTTGAAATGTCATGGCACATCCAATGCACCCATTAGAATTGTCATCTTGCACTGATCTCACATAGTGAGCAGTGAATGGGGCCAATGTTGAAATTTCTTCAAACTGTGCATGTATGTGTCGAAATTTGACATGGTTAGACTAGACACATGCCTTGACAGTATGGGAGGTTTTCAATACTCAAGGATGTCTGATGTCCTGACCACATAATATTTGAGATCATCGATGTTTGAAACAACGTTCATAATGGGTGTCTCATTGTCAAATTCCATTATTTCCATCTGTAGAATCTTTTTTGGAACTCTCTTGAAATGTCATGGAACTTACAATTCACCCACCACAAAATTCGTGCATCGACCCGGCATAGTGAGCAGTGAATGGGGCCAACGTTGAAATTTCTTCAATATGTGCCTGTATGCATCGAGATTTGACATAGTTAGACTTGACACATGCCCTGATGGTATGGGATGGTTTCAATACTCAAGGATATATGATGTCCCCACATATATTTGATATCGTCCACATTTGCATCAACGTTCATCATGTTTCACCTCTCATTTTCATCATTCTCCATTCCCCTTTATAGAATCGTTGTCAGAACTATATTGAAATTTGACATGGAACTTCAAATACACCCATCAAAAATTTCTTCCACCGACCCCGCACAGTGAGAAGTGAATGGGGCCAATGTTGAAATTTTTTCAATGTGTGCCCATATGCATTGAAATTTGACATCGTTAGACTATATAGTTGCCTTGAAGGTATGGGAGGGTTTCGATACTTAAGGATGTTTGATGTCCCCACATAATATTTGAGATCATCCATGTTTACATCAAAGTTCAATATAATGGATGTCTCATTGTCATCATTCTTCATTGCCATCTATAGAATATTTTTTGGAACTCTCTTGAAATGTCATGGCACATCCAATACACCCATCACAAATGTCATCTTCCACCAACCCCGCGTAGTGAGTAGTGAATGAGGACAACATTGAAATTTCTTCAAACTGTGCATGTATGCGTCGAAATTCGACATGGTTAGACTAGAAAAATGCCTTGACAGTATGGGAGGGTTTCAAGACTCAAGGATGTCTGATGTCCCGACCACATAATCTTTGAGATCGTACATGCTTGCAACAATGTTCATAATGGGATTCTCATTGTCAAATGTCGATGTTTCCATCTGTAGAATCTTTGTTGGAACTCTCTTGAAATGTCATGCAACTTCCAGTTCACCCACCACAAATGTCATGCACCGACCTCACATAGTGAGTAGTGAATGGGTCCAACCTTGAAATTTCTTCAATATGTGCCTATATGCATCGAAATTTGACATGGTTAGACTAGACACATGCCTTGATGGTATGGGAGGATTTCAAGACTCAAGGATGTATGATGTCCCAACATAATCTTTGAGATCATCCACATGTGTATCAACGTTCATGATGCTGTACCTCTCTTTGTCATCATTCATCATTCCATTCTATAGAATTGTTGTCAGAACTATCTTGAAATTTGAAATGGAACTTCAAATACACCCATCACAAATTTCTTCCACCGACCCCGCACAGTGAATAGTGAATGGGGTCAACATTGAAATGTTTTCAATCTGTGCCTGTATGCATCAAAATTTGACATGGTTAGACTAGATAGTTTCCTTGAAGATATGGGAAGGTTTCGATACTTAAGGATGTTTGATGTCCCTGCATAATATTTGAGATCATCCATGTTTGCATCAACGTTCAATATAATGTATGTCTCATTTTCATCATTCTTCATTTCCATCTATAAAATCTTTTTCAAAAATCTCTTGAAATGTCATGGCACATCCAATACACCCATCACAAATGTCATCTTGCACCAACCCCACATAGTGAGCAATGAATGGGGCCAACATTGAAATTTCTTAAACTGTGCATGTATGCATCAAAATTAGACATGGTTAGACTAGACACATGCCTTGACAATATGGGAGGGTTTCAAGACTCAAGGATGTCTGATGTCCCGACCACATAATCTTTGATATCGTCCATGTTCACAACAATGTTCATAATGGGCGTCTCATTTTCAAATGTCATTGTTTCCATATATAGAATCTTTGTTGGAGCTCTCTTGAAATGTCATGGAACTTCCAATTCACCCACCACAAATTTCATGCACCGACCCCACATAGTGAGCAATGAATGGGGCCAACGTTGAAATTTCTTCAATATGTTCTTGTATGCATCAAAATTTGACATGGTTAGACTAGACACATTCCTTGACAGTATGGGAGGGTATCAAGACTCAAGGATGTATGATGTCCCCACATAATATTTGAGATCATACACATTTGCATCAATGTTCATCATGCACGTCTCATTGCCAATGTTTGTCATTCCCTTCTATAGAATTGTTGTCGAAACTATCTTGAAATTTGTCATGGAGCTTCCCTTCTATAGAATTGTTGTTCGAACTATCTTGAAATTTGACATGGAAAAAACTATCCATGTCAAATTTTGGTGCATGTCAAATGTGAACAGGGTATCCATGTCAAATTTTGGTGCATACAAAAACGTTTTCAAAAAAATTTCAACATTGGCCCCATTCACAGGTCACTGTTTCCCATCATGTAATCTAGCCCTAGTAAAATGTCTTTTAATAGTTGTTTCCTTTAAAATTCGACTGATCAAAAAATTAAAACGAAACGAGGATGAGATGAGATGATATATAGAGTGGGTCTGTGAGTGATCTTTGAGTATACAGATGAATGAATGAACTTCTCTTTGTTTCCAGAATAATTTATCATCTACTAAACAAGGCCAACCACGTGAAGGTGGAATCTCATATGGCCCCTCCCCCCTCCTCACATCGTTCTCAATTCCCCAATACCCAATATATAAAATAGAAAACAAACAAAAGCAACATAGTAATCATGCATAGAAACTACCAAAATAAAAATGAAAAAAAACTTAAAAACATGTAATTAACCCACATAATTAAAAATTATTTAAAGAGAATAATTCATACAAATTAAAATATCTAGTTACGTACCTCATCGACCAATGCAACATTTGTATCATCCTTCTTTTGTATCTTATTCTTGATCATCCAACTCGATATCTGTATTTGCATCTAGTTCAGAAACAATGTTGAAAGGATTGAAGATATCATCATCATCATCAATGTCATTTTTGAGCATATCTTCATCGATATCATCATCAAGAACTGGCGCATTGTCTCCTACGCCTGGTTCATCTTCTCTGTCTTCTTCATTTGTCGACGCATATTATTCCTTCTATATCTCTACATCATCATTTTCTTCAATATCATCTTTCTCATCTACTATATACTTTACTAGCCTTCCTCTTGGATCATATTTAACAACAAATGACCAATCCCTCTTACCTGGAACCTTTGAGTAAAATACTTGTTCACATTGACTTGGAAAAACATAACGATCATTTTTTTTAATTTTAAACTATTGTTTTAATCATCAGAAATCTGTTGGCATGTTGAATAACGGTTCTTTCCTCATCATGTTCATACATTCGTAACCTATACCATTTGACATCGAACAAAAGTAATTTGAAGGAATTAAATTCACACTCAATTATATTATTCAAAAACCCATAGTATCTATTTTCATATTCTTGAGAACATTTCTCACTCCTAGAAGAAACATTAGTGACCTAGAATACTGCAGTTATTCTACTATCATAAGTTTTTCTCATTTCATCCAACTGTTTGATGTGAAATTTGCGACCATTGCACCACATAGCCTTGCGGTGTTTCAACTGCAATATGCGAGACATGTAAAAGATGTATTGTCAATTAATAATAAACAAATTTATATAAGTTGGAAAGTATAATATGAAAAAAACACACCTACAGTCACAATAATGTAATATAAAATAACTGAATAAAATGGGTGAATTTGCTTGCTTTTCCATCTTTCAAACAATATGCTAAATCTATTTCCCTCTATGTAACATCGAAATCTCTATTACGACGAGATTCTCTAACCAATTCAGATAGTTCTTTCCATGATAACCTACCTCCATGACATTCTTTACATCTTTAAATCCATACCTTCATCCAGTCAAGATTGTTTGCAATGTATAAATGTAGTTCATCCCAATATTGAACAACTGACCGATCAAAAAATCACAATTCACCAATATTAAATATTATTTATAACCATGGTAAATATTAATAAATTTTGAAAGAATAAATATTAAATGAGTATGATCATATACACAAAAAAACAAAGAAAATTATATTTATTAAAAATATCCACAATTTAATTACCTCTCACTTTCTTCATTGTACCTTTCCCCCAAAACTACTCCATTTCAAATTTTTTGATGGAGTTCACATCCCAAATGCAATCCACTGCATGCATAGCTTGCGCTGCTAATTTAGGAAGATACTGACTAATATACACCATGGATTCATATACCATATATTCCTCCAATATAGAACCCTCAGGACATACTCTTTGTCTAACCAAAGTCTTCAATGATTTCAAGTGCCTCTCCACCATCCACATTGACCTTGTGTGTACATGTCCACACATTTCAATGTCCTCAACTTGGTGTATGAGGTAGTGTTCTTGTGCATTGAAAAATGTTGGAGGTAAATACTTCTGCATTTCACACATTAGCCAAGGAATTTCTCTCTTCCAATACTTTATATCATCTTCCTGGATTTATTTCAATGACAACCATCTACAGATCATGACGCAAGAAAATAACATGTTTCAACAAAACATATAAATACATATTACATTACAAGTAAAACACATGTCATTAAGTACAACAAAAACATGTTTTTTTTTTTTTTTTTTGCATATATATTGCAGCTACTTACCTCATGTATTTTACAATATCATATAAAAATTGTTTGATGTTGTTGTCAAATTCGTCTTGGAGAGATAGAGGTAGAACATACTGTAACAATAAAAACAAATCGTTGCTTGTTCAAAACTAGACAAAAAAATAAAAATCTCAAAAAATGTATATGACCAATATATAAATATGAATACTAAAATGATTAATTACCTTAATGAAGGTATGCCAATCGTGTGTTTTTACCCCACCAAATTCACCTTTCTTCGTTAATATATTCTTTATGTTTGAACAAAAACCTGTGGGAAATTTAATTTTTTGAATGACCTCTTTTACACCATTGCTTTGTTGCTCTGTTAATAACCATGGAAGGTTATTTTGGTCTCCATGTTTATTTGATCGGATCACACTTTTCATTGCATGATTGGCTTCCCAAATGTCATTACAAATTTTGACAATTTTTTCTTTATCCCTCCTGCCATCTATGATTCACCATAATGTTTCTATCACATTCTTCCCGATATGCATTGTATCAAATAAATGAACTATTTTTAGGTCTTTATAGTAAGGCAACCTCATGAATTGAGTGGGATAACATTTCATTCCTCATGGAAGCCCATTATTACTACCTTCACCACAACAACATTAATGAAGCATAAAAAAAATCAGAACACTTTTATCAAATGAGGTAAAATAAAATGAATAATTAAAATAAAATTTCAAAACATGAATCCATTTACAATACATAAAAAAAATACGTACCTCGAGGATTAATTCTATCATATGCCAACTTCCATAGGTGAGGTGTCATTCTTTGTGGTTTTATTCCAGTCTCTTGTTTCCCATTGAAAAGATCTTTTTCAGTATTATGCTACTTATGGTTCTTAGAGAGGAAGTGTCTGTACTCATCAAACACCTCCTTTCCTAAAATTTTTGGCCGATGATATTTCATCTTAGGACTAGAAACTGGACATGCAAATTTATCCTTTGTTTGAAGACCTGCAACATATGGATTAATGTGAATTATTAATATATATACGAAATGATTATTTAAACAACATGCATGATATATTCAATTAATTATATACTATTCAAGTGTGCAATATGGAATGTTACATACCACAAAAATGTGTTAGTCCCGGGGCATTATGAATTGTCCATAAAAGTATTCCACGACATTGAAATATCTTATGCCCAATTGGTTTACAGATGTCATACATAGTGATGCCCTCCCATAACTTTAGTAGCTCATCGATAAGAGGCTCTATATAAAAGTTCACATATTTAACTTGGTACTTACCTAATTGTTTGAAATTATATGAAATTACTACCATGGTATGAATATATACGTAAATAAATAAATAAAAGATGTTATGCAAAAAAATAGAAAAATGAAAAATTTAAATTCGAAAAATTAATGTAAACAAATACCTGGAATAATCCTTGTCAACATTATGTGCTTCCTCTTTGTTGACAACCAAGGAGGAATGATATTGTTGATAACAAAAATAGGCCACACTGAGTAAACAGATCAAAGCTCTCCAAATGGATTAACACCGTCAGTTTCCAATGAAAGCCTAGCATTATGAGGTTCATCTGTAAATTCTGGCCATTTTGCAGTAGTTTCCTTAAATGCGTAACCATATGCAGGCATTCAAAGAACTCCATCTTCAATTCTCTTTAGTGCATGGTAATACTTAAACCATGTTATGCTTTGGCACCTGAATAGTCAAAGCAAACATGGAATTATGGGAATATGTCAGAGAACCTTTTGAGGGACCATTTTTGTTACTTGATCGGTTCAATATCTACTGATACCACATACTAGGCATTTTGTTTTTGACGCATGTTGTCCATAATATATAATATGATCATCAGGACATGCATCTATACTTTGATACTCCATTCCAATATCTTTCATAATGGCATGTAAATATCGATATTTGAGAGGTAAAATATTTGACGAGGGTAACATAAATTCACCTAACAATCTAAAACATAAAAAATAAATAGTTAATGTAAAGAATACTAATTGTAAATATTGCATTTTTATTTTACACATTAATTAACACTAAAAAAATGGGGAAAAGTCAACCTTTATGTAGATGCGGAAAAACATATTACATACCTTAGGATTTGTGTCATACAAGTGTTTGACAAATGATTCGTAACTTTCAAGTTCACCAACAACAATGTAGTGGAGAGAAGATTTTCTCTTGACCCTTTATAAAGTCATTTATTTTCCTTTTCAATCAGAGGTTCATCATAAATACAATCACTACTGTCCCCATGATCCTCATCTGGATGACTGAATAAGTCTTGGATAATTTGATTTGTCCCATCATCTTGAACTATGTTATTATTTTCATCTACTTCCATGGGATCATTAACTTGATATTCATTATCTCCTTCAAGTTCTTCATCTTGTACTACAACATCATTTCTACGACTACTTGGTGCTTTGTGCATAAAGTTAGGGGGAAATCTAAATTTATAATTACAAACAATCATGAAACATTAGTGCATGTATAAAACAATACAAAAGTTTGAGAATACGATAAATATTAAAACAAATAATGAATTTATATATAGCTAATTACCATGGGACGATATTCATTTGATCCCCCGTCCATGTGCCCATATTTTCTACAATGCTTTTTAGTTGTTGTTATTAAAACTCTTTTAGGACATCTAGTACAACAATTTTTATAAGGGAAATAACATTTACCGTCACCCTTTTCACCCTCTTTAATTCTTTTCCCAGCTCTAATGTTTTTTGACATTCTTCCCCACAGACATATACTGAAAAAAATACTTGTTTTTTGTTTGCCAAGAAGACCTACTCAAACCCTTTTTGAAGTGTCATTATAATAGTAAACTTATCACAACATCCATAAAATGAAACATATTTATAGATTTTATAACGTCGCAATTTCAACGATAGTTTACCAAGTCAAAGTTGACTTGGTCAAATACTAGGTGACCGTAGGGAGGGGGAAAACCTAGTTTCCATGACGTCGCAACTGTGACGACTATTTTAAAAATGTCACAAGAGAGACGCAAATCCAATGTCGTCGCAATAGAGACATATTCCCACCTTTGTCGCAATAGTGGAATGTGTTTGTAGTATGTCGCAAGAGTGACGTTATCAGGCAATATGGAGAAAAAAATTTAAAATTTCCTCTATTTTTCGACAGTATGGCCAATTTGGTCCTTAACGTCGCAAATAAAACGTCGAAATTTTTCCAATAGGTACTAGTGTGTAAACTCAATAACTTTGAAGGACTATAACTCTTAGTGTGGAGCTCAGTTTTGAGCATGGGTATGGACGATGGAAATCTCTGGTTGAGCAGAATCCATCCATAATACTTAGAGATGGATTAAAATTGAGGTTGAGGGGAAGGAAATTTAGACACTCCACTGGCCTAAGTAAGAGTTAGGGGGTCAGGTTTGTTACATAATGGTATCAGAGAAAGTTTCAAACTATAGGCTTGAATGGGCCACCAAGGCCTCTTAAAATTGTTTGAGAAAGATTCTATTATTGCAAGAATGCATGCTATGATGTTGATAAATGTAATGGCTAACAATATCTCACTATTTCAGCACGTAGGAAGTACTGAACATGAAGGCTAGTGGAAGTGAATGGTGCAAGGAAACATGGAAGACACATCACATTTCATAGATGAGGAATCCAATGGCAAGAGGGATAGAGAAACCCCTTCATATTTAACAAACATTGTCAGAAGCCTGAAGGCATATAATGAGAGGCTCATGAAAGCTTGAGATAAACATGCAAAGATTAATGCAGTGCTACTGCAAAGCTTGTTTATTAATTTAAATCATTTATAGAAAGTCCCCAATAATGCATATTTTCACTAGTCAGAGGTTGAAAACCCCTTTTAGATGCCCAAAATAACGGATTGGCCCATAACAATGTGGTAAATATTTCTTCCAAGAAAATGCATCAGAATGTTAATAAGAGTAAATATGGTGGAAGTATTGTTAGAATATAATTGATGTGCTCATTTTACCATTGACAATATCACTATTGTCACCCAACCATAGGATGAAGCCACCCTACGAGTATCTTAACCTTGACAGAGGATCACTCTGGAAGCAAACCCTAGGCTAGATAGCCAAACAAAGGGTAGTGCACCTTCCCCAAGGATAACGCACCAACAAGAGCTGATTAGATAGTCCAAAACCTAACCAAGAGATAGTCCAAGAGTAACTTCTAGTTGCAGCAGCTGCAATGACAACTCTCCTCCAAACCTGCGCAGAAACTGGGCAACTGCAGTGCGCACAAGTGATGCTCTACAATTCTGAGATTGCCTGCCAGAATGAGAACTGGCCTCCTGTATTTATCCTAATTTTGGCTAACTCCCTTGGCCGACTTCTCATTCTGGGTATCTTTCTGTTCAGTATATATTATTATTTTTGTCTGACTTCTTCTCTTGGAGGCTAATAACCTAGTATAAATTATCTTCTTGGGCCTAAAAGTCTTCTAGGGTTATTATCCAACTCATTAGGGTTTCTTCTTGCTTCCCGGAGTATTCTATCCTCGTCCGGTTTACACGTGGAGGTAAATACCTCCCGCAGCTACCATAATATCAACAAGTATTTCCATGGAGTCATCCAACAGGAATATTTTTTCTGAAGAGTTATCCAACTATGACATCGAATCTAGTATCTTGAGGAAAAAGGAGAGACATTCAAAGAGTTCTCTGATTGGATAATTTAATAAGGCTAAACCACCTACATTCGATGGATAAATCAAGAAGGGAGAGGAAGGGGAGGGATAGATGTTGCATTTTAAGAAATAATTTGGGGTACACAATTATTTTGAAAACACCAAGGAAAGTATTTCCATCTTCAACCTAAATGGAGGAGATTACATATGGTGGGAATATATCAAGGGTCTCAAGGGATTGAAGGAAAGAAAAAATACCTGGAAGCAGTTTGAGAAGTACTTCACAAAGGCATACCTATTGGAGAATTACTATGATGACAAAATAAAGGAATTTCATGAGCCTAAGTTGGGTCAACTAACCATTTATGCCTATGCCAAGAGATTCATGTAGATATTGAGGTATGTCCCTTACCTCAAGGATGTGAAAACAAGAGTGCATGTTTTTCTTAGTGTATTAGTCCTACCAGGTCATAATTGAATTTGATAATCCAAAGACATTGGAGGAAACTATAAGGAATGCCAGGTGTTTTTATGACCAATATAAACATAAGCAGGAGAATTCTAAGGATTGGAAGATAATATATAAGAGTGGGTCTCATAAAAATGGATTCAGATCATCCCCATATAAGAATTCAAAGAAGGATGCACGTTTTGGTCAACCAAGTAGGAGCATGCATCAACAAAAATTTTCGTCTGAGAGTGGAAATAAGCCAACAAAGTAGGAAAGAGAAAGAGGATAGGAGCCTATGAAAGGACCTTTGCGATTCTATGGATGTGGAGAAACACAATTTTTGATGTATTTTTCTCATAGGAAGCATGACAACAAGAAATTCTATCATGTGCAATAAGAAACCACAATTATGTGGCTAGAAGTGTGCGAAGAATATATGCAGTTGTGGAGAATCGACAAGCATACGAGTAGGATTTAGTAGTGAAGTTGGAAGGTATATTTTCAAAACAAAATGTTTCTATTTCAATTGAACCTGGATCTAATATTAGTTATGTTTCACCAAAAGTTGTTGAAGGATTTTCTTTACAGAGGAAGAAACATGAAAAGTCATGTTTAGTCCAATTAGCCACAAGAACTAAGAGAAAAGTCGTTGAGGTCACAAAAGATTGTCCATTTGAGATAAGTGGACTATGCACACAAGAAGCCTTGAATATCCTACCCATAGGATCATATGGCGTGATACTAGGCATGGATTGGCTAGATTCCCACAAGGAAAAAAGTAATTGTTATGAAAAAAAATTCGAATGCGAAGATGAAGAAAGTAATACAAGAGTTTTACAAGGCATTCAGAATCCATTTTCAGCTACTAGGAAGATATCGATGTTACAACTTAAGAATTTAAGTCATAAAGGGTGTCCCTTGTATGCTATACAAGTGATTAAATCGACAGGAGACAAAGAGATGAAGGCTGAAGATCACTCCGTGTTGTGGGAGTTTAAGGACGTGTTTCCAGAAGAGGTACCTGGACTGCATCCAAAGGGAGATCCTTATTTTTCAATAGACATTGTACTTGGAGTAGTGCCAACATCAAAAGTTCCCTACAGAATGAGAACACCAGAATTGGTGGAGTTGAAGGTACAGTTGAAGGAAATTCTAGATAAAGGTTACATCAGGATGAGTCTGTCCCCATGGGAAAAAAAAACCTTGTTTGTGAAGAATAAGGATGGTATCTTGAGACTGCTTATTGACTACAGGAAACTGGACAATATGACCATCAAGAATAAGTATCCATTACCTAGAATTGATGATCTCTTTGATTAGATTAGGGGAGGTGTATTATTTTCAAAGATTAACTTAAGGTTCAGATACCAACTAGTCAGGATTAAGGATTAGGACATCCACAAGACAACCTTTAGGACAAGGTATGGGCACTATGAGTTTGTGGTGGTGCCATTTAGGCTTACAAATGCATCAACCACTTTCATTTGCTTAATGAATAGCATGCTCAAAAAGTATTTAGACAAGTTTGTTCTAGTATTCATGGATGATAATTTGGTTTATTCCAATACTAAAGAAGAGCATGAAGAACATCTCAAAATGGTGTTACAGGTGCTGAGAGAGCACATGTTGTATGCTAAATTTAGCAAGTGTGATTTCTTTCAGAGGGAAATCCTATATTTAGGCCACATAATCTCAATGGAGGAAGTGTCAGTAGATCCTAATAATATCAATGAAATCATGGATTGACCTAGCCCTAGGAATGTGACAGGAGTGAGATATTTCATGGGATTGGATGGGTATTACATGAGGTTTATAAAGGCATTTTACAATATTGGTAATCCCATTACTTCATTGTAGAGGAAGGGGAAGAAGTTTGTATGGCCACTAGAATGTGAAGCTAGCTTTTAGTAGATGAAATATCTCTTGAAAAATGCCCATGTTTTGAAGATCGCAGAACCTGAAAAATAATTATTGGTTTTCATCAATGCTTGCAAAGAAGGCCTCAGTGGAGTGCTCATGCAGGAAGGGAAAGTGGTTTTTTATGAGTCAAGAAAGATAAATGAATATGAGCAGAAGTATGTCACTCATGATATAGAGTTTGTAGTGATTGTGCATGCATTGAAGATGTGGAGACACTACTTGATGGGAAGAAATTTTGTCTTGATGATAGACCATTGTGGACTAAAATATGTGTTTGACCAATGGAGGTTGAATGCTAGACATGCCAGGTGAATGAAGGTGATTAGTGAGTTTGATTTTGAAATCAAACATATTAAAGGGAAAGAGAAAACAATGGAATATGCACTCAATAGGAGTGTACATACTATACATTTAACAACAACACATGTAGGAGATTCTGACATCAAGAAGAGTATTAAAACCCTCTTGCAAGAAGATGAGTTCTTGAACTAGGTGAAACAAGGGTTACAACAAGAACCCAAGGAAAAGAAATATGAAGGATATCAACTTGGGGATGATAAATTATTTTTGTATAAAAACATTATATATGTGCCTAATTCAACATATTTGAGGCACCTAATTATGGACAAGTTCAATAGGAGACCTTATGTAGGTCACCCTAGTTATCAAAAGATGGTAACAATATAAAGGAAATTGTATTATTGTCTTGGAAAGAAGGACATTTCCGAGTACATTGCTAAAAGTTTAGAGTGTCAATATATGAAGGTTGAGCACAAGCATCTTCCATGACTATTGCATCCTTTGAAAATTCCATAGTGGAAATGTGAGACAATTTCCATAGATTTTATTACTGGTTTCCCAAAAATAGTCAAGCAACATGATGCAATCATGGTTGTAGTAGACAAGATAAGCAAGGTATCTCACTTAATACCTATTAAATATAATTTTAAGGCCATATACATTGATACCATTTTTTTGAAAGAATTTTTTAGACTGCATGGTCTTCCCAAGACCATAATCTCAAACAAAAATGCCAAGTTCACCCCAATTTTATGGAAAATCTTGTTTACAGGTTTTGGAACACATTTTCCATTTATCACATCCTACCATCCTCAAATACATGGTCAGACCCATATAGTGAACATAGTGTTGGAGGACATGCTAAGGATGCATGCTATGCATCAACCCAACTAGTGGGAAGAATATCTACGCACGGTAGAGTTCACCTACAACAATGGTTATTAGGAATCATTGAAGATGAGCCCATTTGAGGTTTTGTATAGTAGAAAGTGTAGAGTTAAAATTATTTGGGATGATATAATGGATAGGATCACACTTGGACCATAATTGTTGAAGGAAACAAAACAATCAATGATTACGAAAAAGATAGAATTTGAAAGTATCCTAAGACAGATAAAATAGTTACGCAGACAACAAGAGAACTCATAAAGAGTTCATGGTGGGAGATCATGTATACCTCATGGTAAAACCCAAGAGAAGTTCCTTGAGAATGGGGACATGTTCTAAGTTGTAACCCTGCTATTGTGGACCATTTGAAGTCCCGAAAAGAGTGGGGCCAATAACATATAGACTTGCAATACCACCTATTGTTAAAGCTCACAATATATTCCACATATTCTTAATGAAGAAATATGTTCATGAATCTAATCATGTTATTTATTGGACTATGATACATGTGGAACTAGAGGGATAATTCCATCCCAAACCTCAATGCATCCTGTATAGGAGAGGAACAATGATCTATAATCGAGCCATCGTGTAGCTCAAGGTTGAGTGGAACCACTTTGGAGAGGATGAGGCCACATGGGAACTAGAAGATGCCATGAGAATGACATACTAGTTTTTTTTTCTCGATATAATTGTATATACATGGTGTTTTGAACATCGAGAACAATATTTCTTTAATGGGGAGGGGAATCTAACACCAAATTTCCCCCCATGATTGTAATTATGGTAAGACTTCATATAATTGTGATTGTGAAGCTTGTAATTATGATGTGATTAATGAAAACAATAGGAAATTGACCAAGAGGTAAAATCCTCGATAGTACTAGCCATCATATCACATGCGGAAGTGATGAAGCAGACATGTGAGGTGGAGCTGAGATGTTTTAGTGAAGAAAATAGGAAGCTTTCTTAGCAAGCTATATAATACTTGCAAAACATAAACACACACCTTCCAACATACCCATATCTACATGAATCCACGTGGCAACTTATGGAGGTCAGATCGATGGTTGAAGTAGTTACTAATACCTAACAATTTTGGTCACTTGAAGAAGGAAAAGGGTCAACTGAAGAAACCAAAAATAGGACACCATGGAATTTCCCCTTCGTAATTTAGACTTCATAAAATAGGTCATGTCTAACTGAAGCCATGGGAGTCCCAAGGATTGGTGGAGGAAGAGGCCAAAGGTGAAAAACATTGCTAAGGAAAAAGAAACAGTAGTAGTAGAACAAGGGAAACACAACGCATAGAGGAGAATACATTGAGGAGAAAAAGTGAGTGGGAAAATTTCTCATATAAAAGGGCACAGAGAACAAAGATGTTCTTTGACACATAATCAAAGAAGACAAGAAATTAGAGAGATTTCTTCGAAGAAAATAGGAAGCTTGTCTAAGATATTGAAGATCACCCTGAAACAAAGAAGACCCAGATCCAGACTGGAGAAATATAGGGTTGTAGTGTTGATGTTTTGGTAGCATCAGGCATGTACTTCCACATAGGCATGTGTTTTTCATGTGGAAGTTGTCGAAAATATTCTAGCCTTGAGTTTACTTTAGTTAGAAGGAATTGATTAAAGTAAAATTATAATTATTATTGAATTGAGTTATTTAAGGACATTCTTAGCATGAAACATGTAATCTAAATCTTAAGTGGGTATCATAAGTAATATCAACTGTAGATCACTTTGAATATTAGAAATATGTTGTAACTCATGATTATAAAAGCAAGTTTGGGGTAAAGGATAAGTCACTTTTGATGAGATATCAAAGGTAGGGACTTGTGTTGAGGGAGTCAACACGGTTAAGAATTTGAGAGGAAGTCACCTGGTGAGAGACCAAGGTAGGGACTTTTGTGAGATACACTTGTGAGAGACTTGGTAAGACACTAAGGTTGAGGATAGAAAAGAAGGGCTTTTGCTAGAAAGGAGTGTAAGAGAAAAGAAAGACTTTTTCTTACACTAGAGAGAGGATATATCATGGGTTGGGTGAAGAGAGTTCATCCAAGTATTGATGAGAGGGTTGGATCACAAAGGATATTGATTCAATATCTTGAAAGGTGATGAAGGACTTTCATTTATAGGTCATATAGGTCAAGGAGGAGAGAGAGCAGAAACAACCACATGTGGGTTTCAAAGGATAGAGACCAACGGGAAGAGAAAATTCATATGGATCTTGTTGTATGGTCTTTTCGTACACATCTGCGGGTCTCATAGGAAACATGCGTGGATATCCATGGGTCTAAGAAGGGAAAGGCATGGAATCTGCGGACCAGAGAAGGGAAAGTTGTGGATGCATTGGGAAACATGTTGGTACAAGGTCGTACAAAATCACATGAGTTTTCAAGTTTGTATGAAGTGTATGATTCTCTCAGTGGGCCATTATCCCTGATACAAGAGCCCTAAATTGACCTTAATAAAAATGTCATTGGACTGGTTTTCCCTTTAGGATTTTTCTAGGGGTTGTTTACCCAAAAATATTGGTGTTCTTATGTGCTTGATTTAGTTTCCTTGATTATGCTTCCTCTGCATTTTTAGTTGATTACTCAACTGTTCTTTTAGTAGATAAAGTGACTTTATCTTTGAACTAAATGTCGAGTGTTGGGTGGAGTGGTAAAATATCAACATGGTATTAGTGCATATCAAGGGTTGAATCTTCTTGAATAGAAAATCAACTTGCAACTTGGTACTAACTGGACATAAACCAACACTGGAAAGGGGAGGTCCCCAAGGGACTGTAGAGTGGAGAAGGGGGGTCCCTTTATGGAGGAAATATAGTCAGGGAGGTACTTGATAAACCTCTAGAATCCCTGAGCTCAATGGGAAGGGGGAAACTTCTATTATTGTCAATGGAGGAAGGAGAGTAACCTTCCTATATCATCCTAAACACAGAAGTCAACTAAATAATTCCCTTGTGATATCATGGCCTGGAATGGGGGTGGTGTAATATAGGAAGGCACTCTGCAATATGGCCTAAGGTTGGGAGGAAAGGCATCCTCTCTCAGTCAGTTGGTTGTGAAAATTTTCTTGAATAGATAAGTGTCTAACCTAGTTTTTTTAATGTATGAGAATGATTTAAATGTGTGGTTTCTTGTTTATTGGGAAAATATGAAAGTGTAACATCCCCAACCTCCTAGGTTGGGTCCCTCTACTACAACTCCTCCTTTTTTATAGCTCTAATACCAATCTGTAACATCCCCAGCCTCACTGGATGAGCCATGTCACAAACTTATCCCAAAATTATCTTACACCAAACATGCTATAACATCAACCAACATACTTCTGAACAATGCTACTATGAAAATACACTACGCAGATTCTACTTTAAACAAAGGTCTGTGCAGTATCACTTGAAGTAGCACGCTCAAATTCGAACTCAGTTGCACCAGACAAACTTTCTCCTTTTAACACAACTTTATGCAATGTAAATAACTCAACAACGATGCACTAGAGTACTGATCACACAACACCAATGTGCGTGTAACCATCCTGGCATATCACACCAAAATTATTCTTCGTTTGCATGCAGATTGCTTCCCAATGTGCACAAGCAATCCAGCCTCAGGTGCACACATAGTTTTCTCTGTGTGCACGACCTTTCAACATTTCTCGGAGGCTCATACAAAAATCATAAGGTTAACTTAACATGAAAGACTATCAACATTTATCATACTCATGCACAACTACAGATATAGGTTATAAGCACTATACTTACATGTGAACACAACATTAAACATAATAACAACAATTAATTTTATGTGGAAACATACAAGAACTAACCCATATCAAACATAGATAGATATGCACACAAAAAATGAGACAAGCACATAAAAAAACTTATCTTTTATGAAAGTCACCAACTTTGCACATAACTCAAATGTTACTCCCAACCATAGACTTTGTTTCTCATAAGATTTCAACACTAGGTCACCCTCGAGCTGGGGCTTAACTCCACCAGGGAAAAAGGGTTCCTAGCGACAAGATAAGGTCTAATTATCAACATAATTTCTCAGTCCTAGGTTCATGTTGTTGAAACTAGCTTACAATCCCTCATTCCCAATGCACCTGTCACACCCAAGGAAGTGTGACCCTTATCTACTTGATAGTCCTTCAGTTTGCCCACTTCCCTTCCAAGTTTACCATCAACAAGCCAAACAAGAAATCTCTGAGCCCTACATCTAATTCCTAACGCACCAGAGAATAATTCTCAACAATAATCTCACCTAGAGAGTATACTCATGGGCCTGCCAAATCGCCTCCTCGAAAACCAATCTCTCACCTAGAGAGACTGCACATGGGCTTGACAAACCACCTCCTCAACAACCAATATCTCACCTAGAGAGACTACTCACAAGCATAACAACCCGCCTCTTTTATAGAAAGACTCTTATTACAACCCCACAACTCCTTACAA
>ML780379.1:522540-538397 GCA_009831015.1 Picea engelmannii
ATCTCTCTCTCTCTCTCTCTCTCTCTATATATATATATATATATATATATATATATATATATATATATATATAAGTTCTAGGCACAGTTCCAGGTCATTCTCGTGCACTTACCCAAGTGCACACAACATTGTGAAACATGTACACTTACCCAGGTGCATGCAACACTATGAAATGTATGCACCATGTCTTTGATATTAATTCTTCGCACACTACTCAGGTGTGCACAACACCAAAACTTAGTACCAACGACTCACCAACCTATATGTACATTTACACTTACAATTGGTACCAATGGCTCACCAGCCTCTATGTACAATTACAAAGGGTATGGACCATGGACATTACATTCCCCTCCCCCTTATTTATGTATTGTCCTCATTGCATCATTTACACGTGTACATACAAAATTTTCAAAAATCTTAAAAAAGATGAGGATGATCTTCTCACATAACATCCTCGCGCTCCTAGTTTGCATCCTCGAGACCATACCGGGTCAATTGGACCTTTACCAACTCCATGGATCGATTCCAGAGATGTTTGATTTTTCGATCCAATATGCAAACCGATCACACTTGAAAATCGCCTTATGGCTCCACCTAAATCACATTCCAATCAATAATATGATTCACATTATGTACGTACTTCTTAAGCAATGACACATGGAAAACATTATGAATAAACAAGGATGAAAGAAATGAAAGCATATATGCGACATGACCAATCCTTTCAAGGATTTCAAATGGCCCACAATAGTGCACTTCTAACTTAGAACACTTGCCCAACATCAAGGAATTGTGTCTGGCTTTCCCTTTCAAAAACACATGGTTTCCCACTTTAAACTCTCTATGGGTTCTTCCTTTATCTACACAACTTTTCTACTAGTCCTAGGCAACCTTTAAATTCTTCCCGATCTTTACCATCTACTCCTCCATTTATCGAAGCATATATGGACCAACTACTATGCGGTCTGTTGTGTTGTCCCAAACCACTAACGTGTTGCACTTTCTACCATAAAGTGATTCAAATGGGATCATATTTAAATATGCTTGATGCCCATTATTGTAATAAAAATATACCAAATGAAGGTAGTCTTCCCACTTCGATGGATTCTCCATCACATACATCCTGAGCATATCTTCAATCACTTGATTTACCCTCCCGGTTTGTCCATCTGTCTCAGGATGATAGGATGTGATGGAATTAAGATTTGTTCAAAATCCTTTGAATATCCCTTTCCAAAAGTTTGAGGTGAACTTGGAATCTCTATCAGACACAATTATCTTAGGTACACCATGCAACTTAACAATTTCTCACATGTAAATCTCAACAATGTCGACTACCTTGGGCGCTGACGTCATTGGAATAAAATGGGCATCTTTAGTAAGCTTTTCCACCACCACCATAATAGAATCATGTTTCTTAGCAGTCGGAGGAAAATTAGTTATGAATTCCATGGTCACAACTTCCCAGTTCCATTCAGAAATGGGCAAACGTTGTAGAAAAATACCTGGATGTTTGTGCCCAGCCTTGACCTTTTGACATTCAAGGCATCTAAAAATAAAATCAACAACTTCCTTTTTCATACCTGGCCAAAAGTATTTCTTTTTGATTGCGACAATTTTCTTCCGGTAGCCCAGATGTCTTGCATAAGGAACCTTATGCATCTTTGACAATATCATACTTTTTAACTCTTGATCATTTGGCACGTAGGCTCTATGCCTATACATGAGGATCCCATCCTCTCTTAGCTCATAATCTTCCAATTTTTTTTGTGACATAACTTGTTGTAAAGTGGCCTTTATGTCCATATTGCACATATGTGATTTGGAAACTTTTAAAATTCTGTCACACAAATCCATTTTATACATGCTAATGGTTGTAGCATGCATCTCACACACCCTCCTACTGAGTGAATCAACCACCTTGTTCTCCTTTCCTATGATATGCTTTCTGTAAAATTCATACTCATTGAGGAACTCTAACCACCTGGTTTGTCTGACATATAAACTTGGCTATCCAAACAGATAATTTAGACCACTATCGTCTGTCCTCAACTCAAATCGTTTACCCATGAGTTAGTGTCGCCACTTCTTCAAGGCATGCACTATGGCTGCCAATTCCAATTCATGAGTAGAATATAGCCTTTCATGTTCTTTCATTTTTCTTGATTCATAGCACACCTCATGTCCATTCTGACTCAGGACTCTACCAAGTACTTCCTTGCATGCATCAGTTCATACAACGAAGTCTGCAAATTGATCAACAATTCTCAAAATTGACGCACTTTTCAACAAAATATTCAAGTGCTGAAAACTCCTTGCACAATCCAGAGTCCATTCAAATCGTGCACCTTATTTTGCAAAGATGTAATTGGATGCGCAATATATGAGAATTATTCAATGAACCTTCTGGAATACCCTACTATTCCCATGAAGGTCCTTAGTGTCATCCATTCTTTAATGGCTTTTATCTTTTCCGAACCCACAATCATTATTTCCTCATAAATAATATGACCCAAATAATGAATCTATCGCTGATAAAATGAGGACTTTCTAAAGTTTTCATAAAGCTAATGCTCCCTCAATACCTGTAGTACCATCATCAAGTGCTTCTCATGCTCCTCTTCATACTTTGAGTAAATAAGTATGTCATCCATAAACACAATGACAAACTTATCTAAATACTCTATGAAAACTCCATTCATCAAACACTTGAAGACAACTAGTGCATTTGACAACCTAAATGGCACCACTGTAAACTTGTAATGACCATAACTTGTTCTGAAGGTAGTCTTATTGAAGTCTTCCTCTCTTATTTTCACTTGGTGATATCCATATATGAGATCAATCTTTGAAAATATATGCACACCTCGTAGTTGATAAAAAAGGTCATCTATCCTTGGAAACATATACTTGTTCTTTACTGTTACCTTGTTCAACTGCCTAAAGTCGATACATATTCTTAGCGTACCATCCTTTTTCTTCACAAAAAAAATTGGTTAACCCCAAGGTGATACACTTGTGCATATATACCCCTTCTTTAGAATCTCTTCAAGCTGCATATGCAACTCCTTCAATTATTGTGCACTCATCCTATAAGGAGTCTTGGATACATGTGTTTCTCTCGACATCAGATTTATAAAGAAATCAATATCTCTTTTTGGAGTAAATTTCGGTATCTTCTAAAATACATCCTCATACTCTTTTAGTACTACGCAATCTTTCACACTTGACACTTTATCCTTAGGTGCCTCTTCCATGTGCACTGCAAATACTTGGAATCCTTTCCTATAGTTTTTCTTCAATTGCAAGGCTAAAATTTCTTTAATAGTCACAACTCTTGGAATCCATTGAATTGTTCTTAAGTTTCCCTCCTCATCCAAGCAAGTGAATGCCTTATTGTAACAATGCAGGACAACATGGTGCTCATCCAACCAATCCATACCAATGAGGAAATCGTGTGATCCCAAAGGTATAATATTTAAATCATCCTTTGTACATAGTCCATTCATTTCCATTGGACATGCCTTAACCATCTCATTAATTTTCCTTTTTTCTCTTGTAGCTAACTACACCAACCAAGGTTTTCCAATCTTACTTCTCGACAATTGGAACCTTTCCACCATCTTAGGATCTAGATAACTATGACTAGCTCCTGAGTTAATTAAAATAGCTATGGGTTGGTCATTAATTTTACCATCCACTTCAATCATGTGAGACCGAAACTCATCCTTCTTGTTATCTAGCACTATGTAAATCCTTGGCACATTTATTCCCATGTCCTCAATTGCCACAAATTTTTTGTACATTTATTCCCATGTCCTCTCTTTATCACCTGTTTGAGGTAAATCTCTATGCATATGATCTCCACCACAATTCCAACACTGAATAGATTGTTTCAATGGATTTTTCCTCATTTTTTCCAACATTATGGGCTCCTTAGGAGTTGTCTATCTTTGTGCAGTATTCTTGAAAAATGGTGGCTTAGCCTCCTTCTTCCTTTGTCCCCCCTAAATTTTCATCTTGTCTTCCCAAGCCTCTTGGGAAGTCAGTCTTCCCCTTTGATTCTCATAAAGAGATTTAGCGTGACTTATGGTTTCCTCCAATGTCTTAGAGTCATAAAATTGCATCTTGTCATTGATAAACAAAGGAAACCCACTTAGATACCTCTGAATCTTAACTTTCTCATCCTTGATGAATGCGACATACCTCAACAGATCTAAGAATATTCTTTCATACTCATCTATCATCATACTCCCAAGCTTGAGTTCAAATAACTTCTTCATTTTCTTGTCATAGTATCCTTTTAACTGATAGATGACAATTCTTCCTTCTTCCTGTGTAGAATAATTATGCAACTAAAAATATTTTCTCATACCCAACAACTAGGTCTTTGCATATTCATCCTTCTTTTGCTCCTCATGGAAGGTAGGAGGCTTGATCTTATTCATTTCTCCCTGTAGCCCATCCACCCCAGTCCTTCTCTTATGCTTCCTAGCAAGAGATGGACTCGAACTACTTCACGCTTCCTAAAAGAATGCTTTGGTGAGTGATTATGATTCCTATCAACACTTATTTTTTCTATTATTTTCTCATCATGAGACCTGTGACTTCTTGACCTACTTGTCTCGATCTCCTTATCCTTTTGATTTTCTGTTCTGTCTAGGCTCTCCATCAATTTGACATTGAAGTAATCTTGTTTCTCCTTGGATTTCATAAGCCTTTAATTATCATCCTTATAGCTTTGGACATCATTTTTTAGTCCTTTTATGGTTTCTACCAAGTTAATGTGCTCTTCCTTGGATTCTATACCATCACCCAAAACGACATAGAAATCCATGAATTCATCATTGGGATTGTAAGTCCTCTGTGCATATTCCATGCTTTTGAACTTCTGCATTGATTTTGTCCTTCTCTAATCATTGATAATTATGCAAAATGTACATGCAATAATATTTGTTAGACAAATTCATGAGACAACTTCATGAAAAATCTACACCATCTTGTCAGAATCGTTCCTTATGAAGCCCGTGTGCGCACTGGTATTAAACACACACCAATGCATGATGTCAATTTTTAACATGTACACCGCGTACCAGTAAAGCACATGCACCACAACTTTGTTTTGTGCAACCCCAAACCTTTATTGCACACACCCATGCACCGATGTTTACTGCGTAGTTCTAGTTCCACACCCTACAATACCCAACATTTAACGTGCACATCTACACATTCTTACTTTTGTGTGCATCATAGATCTATACCGTGCACTAATACTTAGCACATAAGTCTATTTCATACTGATCTCTGGCCCATACAAGTCCAGTTTTGAACCAACAACTCTAATACCAAACTGTAATATCCACAACCACCCAATTTGGGCCATGCTACTCCATAAAATGCTTTGACATTTCTCTGATACCAAAATGTAACGTCCCTAGCCTCCCAGGTTGGTATCACTCATTTGCTTGCATTTCCTAGTAGTTTCAGTCGGTATATCCATATCGTTGATGTAACCATTCAGTATACATTCGTTGGCTGGTATTTATTCATTGGTATTGTGTAATATATTCTACGTCATGTTCAATAAAGATCGTTTAGTCAAATCACTTCATTCATTTATGACCTTTCACTGCTTTGTTTATTTTTTTGTGATTTCCCTTCACTTGCATTGGTACTAAAAACCTCTTGTTCAATTGGAGCTATGTTGGTCCCTTCTTTTGTAAGGTTTCGAGTGTACCTTGCTTAAACTTGGGTGAGAAACCCTTCATTCCAATCCTTGCATAGTGAATAAGAATTTTTTTTGACTGGTGCTACCTCATTATATTTTCATTTGCTAACATGTGTGTGAAGACAACTGAAAACAATGCATTCTCTCATATCCATTGTCGACGTGGTTTTGACTGGTAAGGAGAATTATAAAGAATGGTACAATAAGATCAAGAGCACATTGATATTCAATGACTTGTGAAAAGGGATTTGTGAAGAAAAAGAAGTCCCTCAGAGAAACAAAACCATTGGAGAAGACATAGAATAATAAAAATAAGAAGCAAAATCTGAAGAGGAAACCTCAGTGTTAAAGATGAAAAGCAATAAACCTCATANTGACTTGTGAAAAGGGATTTGTGAAGAAAAAGAAGTCCCTCAGAGAAACAAAACCATTGGAGAAGACATAGAATAATAAAAATAAGAAGCAAAATCTGAAGAGGAAACCTCAGTGTTAAAGATGAAAAGCAATAAACCTCATATAAAACCATTCATATTGATCACATATAAAGAACGTGAAATATGGGAAGACAAATACCAGAATGTATATGCAATAATCTCCACGATAGTAAGTGAGGAGGTGATCCATCATATTTCTTCTATTATTGATTCATATGACACCTTGAAGAGATTAAATGAATTGTATGACACACATTCTGATATTGAAATCATATAACTAATGTTGAAATCTATTCAACCTACAGTTGAAGAATGATGACCCTATGGCTTTAGCTTTTAGAAATCACATCCATAATGCATGACATTGAAGCCACCGGAGAAAATATTTATCTCCCTCTCACAACCTTCATTAAGGTCCTCTACCCTACACATTATCCTTACCTTGAATCATTGCAACCAAGTAATAAGACATAATCCATGACATTTCAAAAACTGGTAAAGAAAGTTGAAAATCATGAGAAAGACTTTGGAAAGAAGCCAAATCCTTCAACTGACAAAATTGTTTACCTTGCTCAGAAGGACAAGAGTAAACAACAAGATTCTTCCAGAGTTTTAGAGGCAGGGGGAAGACACAACCAAGGTGATAGATCGAATCTCCATTGTACCCAGTGAAAAAATAATGGATCACATAAAGCATATGATCACATAGTTCCACGAGATAAGATCAACAAATACATACACAATAAAAAAGAGGACAAATGTAAACATATAGAACTAGCAAAAGGTAATTCACCTGAATCTTCCCATTACATTGTTGCTCACTGCAATATAGGAGTAACAAAAGATTTGTTTAACACTGCATATGGTCCTTGGAAAGACACATAGCTTCATGACACAGGAACAAACTCTCATATGACATTCCAAAGAGATTTTTTTGAAGACCTCAATGATAATGTAGATGGCATAGTGTATTTTGCAGACAAGTCCAGCCTTAAACCTTAAAAAATGGGCACCATCAGGCTTAAGTTTCCCGGACTCCCGGATTTTCTTATGCATAATGTACTCTATCTTCCTGAGCTTAAAATGATCTTGTTGTCCATTGTGCATATCAGATAGAAAGGCCACTATGTTCACATGATTGGTGGAAAAGTTGAAGTATGAAAGGATTCTGATAACATGCTTGTTATGACTAGAATGGAAGATGGAATACTTTTGAAGCTGAATGGGACATCTTCCCATACACACAATGCTGCATACCTCTTTGATCATGGTGAAGGTATAATGTCATCTAGTCTTTTGTGGCATGTTATATTTGGTCATATCAATTATTATAGTCTTCGTTTAACGAGAAATAATGATATTTCTAGTCTTCCTACCATTCCTAGAAAATTGAAACAATGTGATGCTTGTATTCTTGGAAAGCATAGAAAACAACCTTTCCATGTTTCTACTTCCAGATCATGTAGAAGACTTGAATTGATTCATTCTGATTTATGACACCCTATGAATTTTCTTCTGAAAATGGAAATAAATATATAATGTACTTTATTGATGACTACACCAGGATGTGTTGGGTGTACTTGCTGAAAGATGAATCACAAGCTTTTGAAACATTTAAAAAATTTCATGTATGGATTCAAAATGAAGCTTAGTCTCGTATTGGATATCTTCGCCCTGATAATGGAAGATAATATACATCTAATGAATTTTAAAGTTACCTTCACCAACATGGGATCAAACATCAAACAACATATCCATACAATCCTCAAAAAAATGGTGTAGTTGAACAAATGAACATGACACTTCTAAATATGGTTCGTTCCATAATGTTTTTCAAGAATGTTAAATTGATGTTTTGGGATGATGCAATTATGTGTGCAATTTATGTCAAAAACATGTGTCCATATCATGCTATAAAAAACAAGACTCCAAATGAAATGTGCTATGGCCACATTCCTTTGGTGAGGCATCTCAGGGTGTTTGGTTCTACCTGTTATGCCTTGATTCCTAAGGAGAAAATAAGCAAGCTTGATGCAAGGAGTCATAAGTGCATCTTCTTAAGGTACTCAAATACCATCAAGAGGTGTCATCTTTACAACGAGACCAACAAGAAGTTAATCCTTTCCAGATATGTGATCTTTCTTAAATCCACCAAGAAAGACGAAACTGTCGAGAGGTATCTTGATCATCTAGACAAATTCGCCCGTGTAAAGACATATCATGAATTTGATGATGAGATTCCAAATCTTGAAGGGGGGATCCCTATCTTGGGTAAATCTCTAGATTCTTCTTTTGTAGAACCATCTCCCCCTCATGAAGAATTTCCTACCACTTCATCAAAACCCGAAGTTCAATTGGATGATGTGATCAAGAAGATTGAAAAGTTGAGGCTTGATGAAAACTCAAAACCATCTCAATTAGCTGAGCATCCCGGACCATCTCACAAAGGTCCACCAAAATGGATCACTAAAACACTTGAAAGTGTTCATCCTGATGAGGTCGGTAAAACATGAACCATATTTTCCTCAAAACAAGATGAAGGTAATGTAGATAATTCAAACTCAGGTGATGTAGATGATATGGATGTTTCATATGATTGTGAAATGAATTTATCTACTAACCTTGAACCAACTTCCTTTAAAGAAGTTGATTCTCATGATGAATGGAAAGAAGCTGTGCAAAAGGAATATGATGCTCTCATCAAGAATGGTGCATGGAATTTAGTGGACCCTCCATATGGAACCAAACCAATTGGCTTCAAGTGAGTATTCAAGAAAAAGTACAGATCATGTGGCTCACTTGACAAGTACAAACCAAGGCTCGTGGAAAAAGGATTTTCACAGAAACAAGGTATTGATTATGAGGAAACTTTTTCCCCCACATCAAAATAGGCTACCATCCACACTTTATTTTCCATGGAAACAAAAAATGGATGGAAAATTCATCAAATGGATTTGAAGACTGCTTTCTTGAATGAAGACTTGAAAGAGAATGTGTTCATTTCTCAAACATAAGGATTTGTTGTGAAGGGACAAAAACATGAGGTATTCAAGCTCATCAAATCCTTGTATGGCTTGAAACAAACACCACAAGCATGGTATAGAAAGTTAACTAAGCATCTATTGAAATTTAATTTTAAGCATTTCAATCTTGATGATGCAACTTTGTTTGTCAAGAAAGTTGGAAAACATTAGTGTATTTTGTGGTATATTTAGATGATCCATTCATAATAGGGAACAATGAGAACTACATGTTGGAAAATTGGTTGTTATTGATGTCAACCCTAGAAGAATTCTAGAAGCCCCTATAAGTGATGGGTTTATTTGAAGGAATCTCTAAAGTGGTCCCCTTATGGCATAACTCAAATCATGGCCATCATAGGAAGACAGTTTGAAGAATCCTACAAAACTTCCTAGTGGTTAAACAAAGAATTTACAATGTATGGTCAAAGAAACCTCGAGAATATGGTTATGAAGCCCCAGATGTGTGGTCATAAAACCTGGAGTTGTTTGAAGAAAAAGAGTATGAAGGACTTCATAATTACATGCAAAACCCCCATAAATTTATAGCCTTCGTAAATTCATTTCCAACGGTAGGTGCAACACCATATGGTTCCTCACGATTAAGGAGATATGCYCTCTTAAAGATGAAGCCACRAAATCAAGTAAAGATGCCCTAGATCTAAATAAAAGAAGTTACAAGTCGTTCCCAAAATTAATTAAAGGAGAGAAATAGTTACAAATAAGAAGTTATAGGTYGACCATAAATTCAATTGAAGGAGGTACTTGGAAAAGYATAAATACCCATCAAGAGCCTCTCATTTGATCATCAATCAAGTGTGAAATCAARCAAGAATGTGAATAAACTCTTAGTGAAACTGAAGTAGCAGAGGAGTGCGAAGGAGGTAATTCTCAGAGCCACATATTGGAGAAGGGTTTCTAAAAACCCTATTTGATCAGACCCTCGCAGGTCAAGTATAGGGMATCCCATGAGGACCTCGYAGGTTGCACAAGACTCATCAAGCGAGGCCTCRCAAGTTGTCCAGTCCAATCTAGCGAGGTTGAAGAGAAATTTGAAGATGGTGCTATCTTCTCGATGCTGAAGTTGAGGAAGGTTTGATGGTACGAGACCTGTGCACCATGTTCTTTACATGATAAAAGGTATGGTTTTCTATATGTCTTGATGTTCATATGTTAGAGGCTATGGTATATGCTTGAGGCATATCTTGGATATTTTGGTATATGCTTGTGGCATTATTTGGAGGTTGTGGCATTATTTGGAGGTTATGGCATATGCTTTGAGGCATACCTTGGAGAGTTTGACACATGTTTGATGCATATTTTGACACATTCTTGACGCATGTCTTGAATGTTTTTGGCACATGGTTGATGCATATCTTGATGGTTATGGTACATGGTTTGAGACATATCTTGGTACATGGTTTGAGGTATATCATAGATGCTTTGGTACATGGCTTAATGCATATCTTGGTGATTTTGGGCATATGTTTTGGGAGATGTTCTTGGTAATATTGACATAATATTTATGTGGTTATTGAGGTTGAAGCAATTTTGATGACGATGATGTATCAGTTTTGATGATGATGTATCAATTTTGATGATGATGTATCAATTTTGATGATGATGTTGATATATCAATATCAGTGACGGTAACAGTGACATGTTGATTATCAGTGACAGGTTGAGTCTACCATTTATATTTAAGGGTGGCAGGGTGGTGCAAGGTAGGAGATCAAAGTATCCTTCTCGTTGGTTCCTGAGAAATAAGGGTGGTTGGGTGGAGTACGAGAATATTGATGTCTTCATATAGCAGGTCGGCACTTGCAGGGGATTTGCAACTTTCTTTGAGTTGGTGCTCATAAAACTAGGGGGGTGGCGCCCCCCTCCAGTTGGAGTTGGAGAATCTTGGGAGTTGTAGCTTCCTTCAGGTTGGAACCTGTAATCAAGGGGGTTGGATCCTCCTTCCAGTTGGTGTTGGATAATATTGTAATTTGGTGCTTCGTGTGAATGTGATATTCAATATATATATTAAAAAGTGTTTCATGGTTTCTCCCATTTGGGTTTTCACATAAAAATCTTGTGTATTGTGAATCTGTGGTTATATGTTTATGATATGTTAAATGCAATCATAAGTGAATGGAATTGTTGATAAGTTAATGTTTACATGTTGTGATTAAAAATGGTAAAAAGTGATCAATACTAATTCACCCCCCCTCTCAGTATTGGTGAATATTCCAACGCTACATTGCATCCATAAAGAAAGAGTTGAAGAAATGCTTCGAGATGACAAAGTTGGGACATCTTCACTACTATTTGGGCATTGAAGTGATACAAAATCCAAAGTACATATTCATCCAGGGATAATTTTAAGGATGAAAATTTATATTAAAATGTAGAAACACGGGCTAATCTTACTAGTCCTCAATATGCAAAATGTAAAATTTTTGGCGATAGTTTTGTAAAAATATTCAAATTTCTAAGGATTTTATATAGTTTCTATAAGATTTTGGAATTTTTTAAGGTAAAATAATTTTATTCTATAGAATTTGGGCGAATCATTTTTAGAAAAATTGGAAATTGGCGAATCGTTTTTGGGAAAAACCATGCAAAATTAGCCCATTTGCGAAATTTAGCCCTTAAAATCATCTATGTATTCATCTCCCAAAAGAAGTACATTGGAGAATTGTTGAATAGGTTTGGCATGGCTGAGTGCAATCCTGTTTCTACTCCAATTGAAAATAATTTGAAACTCATATAAAAAGAAGGGAATGAATTTGAGGATGCAACCAAGTATAGACAACTTTTGGGAAGTCTTATCTATCTTACTACCACCAGACCGAACATTTCATTTGTTGTTGTCATTCTTTCCAGGTTCATGCAAAATCCTTGTGAAAGACATTGGTTTGCTACAAAAAAAAGTTCTGAAATACTTGAAAGGAGCTCAAGATTTTGGATTCATGTACTCCAAGGCAGATATGATCGAATATTTTGATTTAGACTTTGATGGAGATAAGGAAAATGGAGTATCAACTTCAGGTTATCTCATGAGTCTTGGATCAACAATTGTCTCCTAGAGATCAAGCAAACAATCAGTTCTTGTAGATTCCACAACAAAGATATAATATGTGGCAACTGAAGAAGTGACAAAGGAGATTGTGTGGCTTAGGAAAATACTTGAAGATTTGGAGGAGAAATACGTGAATCCTACTCCTCTTCTAGTTAACAATACTTCTGCAGTCAAGTTGGCCAAGAATCCCATATTCCATTATCGAACCAAGCACATCAACACAAAGTATCACTTGATTTGATATCATGTAGAGGCCGAGACTGTTCACTTAAGACATTGTTCCACAAATGAGCAAATTGCAGACATTTTCACCAAAGCGCTTGGAAGAGAAAAATTTGAAAAGTTCATAATGATGCTTGGACTCACACACACCCCTTCAGATTAAGGGGGGGATGTTGGTCATGCAATCCTAGGGATTGAGCTTCTTATGTAAATAAAAGTAAATATAAAGAGTCGTAGGTAACAAGAATCGTCTTAAGTTATTGAATACCAAGAGTCACCATTTCGTGAATTTATTCACCTACAAGCTAATACAATCATCATCCATGGAGTTATGATTTCTGTCCACTCCTGGCCCGACATAGACATAAATCCAATGCCATACTTAGAGAAAGGGATTATTGACGAATCAAATTCTGATCTTAGATATAAATCTTTTTCAACATATACACTATGCATTCTCTAGAAGGTGCTCATATTTCCATTTTACTCGTTGTTTATAGTGTTTCCATTGTTTTTCATGAAAAAAAAACAGGTTACAATACTGACTATTTCTATTATAATATTTCTTCGTCCATATCTTTAATAATATTTCTCTATTTAGACTAAAGAAAACTCATGACTAACATCTACCCAGGGTTTGCTAGAATTGCTAGAGCTCCATTATAAGCTTGGATTGTAGAATGAGTTTTTCAACGTTATTGTTGTTTATGTTAGGTAACTTCGATTAATGGAAATATTATGAAATTATCATGGTCATTGAAGTAGGTTTGAGATGACACTGAAGAGAAGGTTGTATTTTATTTTGTTTAAAAAATGTAAAGGCTTGTGATTGTGAATGGACAAAGTTCATGGAGGTAGCTTCTAGATGTGGGCACCCCTGATAGTATTATTTATCTCTAAAAATCGAGGAAGATGTGACATAGACTTATACAACAAGAAAAAACAAGTATAGAGTATTCTACTATAATAGATATATTAAAAACCATATTGTCTTGAACCTAATTATTTGACATGGATGATAACTCCAACATAACCTTTAACAATGAAACCACATGCTACACACAGACTAATTGTCACCTTATTGTGCTGAGAATGTGGAGCATTGACTTACCTTATTGAGTTGAGAAGGTGAAACATTTTGTTTAGTTTTTACAATTTTATTAGAAGGGGTTGTTTGAAGCCTTATTGAAACCAATTATGCTTTGAGAATGATCGAGCCAAGGAGTTAGTTTCTTTGTTAGATAGCTTTCATATAACTCTAGTTGGTTTTGGTGTTAGTAGTGATTAAGTGATACAAACATGTATGTTAAATTTTGGAGCACAATGTTCACATGCAACATAATTTAGTTAATAATTAGTTAATTTTTTTTTTTTTTTTTTTAAATAAAAAGGGGTAGTTCCTGCTATATTATAATATCTCAAAACTTTGACAAAATAAACAGAGTCATGGCTACAGTCACCAAAAATGCTGTCGGTTAACCAGAAACCAACATAAGTGGGAGGTAACTATCAGTTATACAGTAATACAACCATAATAAAAGAGGCATCTGTCCTGCCCTGTGGAAACCAGGACAGATGCCAAGGGTCCAGATAAACTTAAAGAATTTACACAGTAAAACTAAAAACCTAAAAAACAAATGAACCCATGCACTCGGTGACGTGTCGCGCCCTCCAGCTTGCCAGGTCCTCGCCGGAATGGCAAAAGTCTGAGTGCACAGGGGGCACTTTCGCTGAGTTGGAGCCCCGGAGAACGCATCGAGTAACAGATCCATACGCTGACCCATGAGGAGGGCCCTGTGTTCCAAGTCCGCCATGTGGCTACGGAGCTCAAACACCAAGGCCAGGTGTTCGTCACTGAGGAGAGGACCATGCAATTCGCCACCCAAGCCACTAGGAGGAGCAGTCTTCAGTTCCACAGCTTCACCAATGTCGACCGCCTGCTTCCTCTGCACCCCGACCGTCTCTGCGTTCACCAACTTCTCAGCGCCTGTAGCAATCAGGTCATCCTGCCATGGGATTTCCTCAATTACACAGCCAGGAAGGTCATCATCCAAAGTCGTGATATGCTTGGTGCCCTATCTGCTGGGCGTCTCCATGGCGCTTTGAATCTCATCGCGCGGCAAGTCCCCAATCGACAGGTCCTCCTCCACAATACAGGATGGAAACAACACCATGGTATCGGCCTCCTTCCCAGCCCTGCTGCAGCCAGCGCCCTGCTCGGTGATGGAGTCGAGCAACGTCCTCCCCTCGACCCGGGCCCTCTTCCTGAGAATGGACGACGCCAAGGCCAGAGCACGCTCAAGCTCCTCTTCCCGTCGCCTCTGCTCTTTATGTGCTGCCCAAGCTGAACCCCGTCGAGGCTTTCCACGATGCCTGACCATTGTGCTCAGGCCAATGCCAATCAAACGCAGAGCTAAATTGGAAAGAAACCAGGTCGAGAGAGGCTGCACCAGGATCCTGTCTTCGTCGCTCGGGTTCAAAAGAAAGAAGGCAAGAGCCTTTCTAGACACACATAAAAGCCACCAGCCCTGGAGAATCTTCTCGGAGTGCAGTAAGAAGGCAAGAAATAACCATGGCATAGATGCACCAGGAGCCTTTCTTCGCTGCTCGGGCTCCAAAGAAATACCATAATCGAAATGCCAAAGCCTTCGTCCATCCATATTCGCAATGAAACCGTGTACGCGGGGGTGGTTAATTTCCGCGCGAGGGAGGCATACCTCCATCACATATCCACTGCTATGGCAGTCCACCATTGTTAATGCGAATGTGTGGGTGGCGGCCATCAGCCATTAAACCAGGGCTGGGTGCGCGTCCATGTGTCAACTCCATTATGCCGCGTGTCACCCCATCCGGGGCAATAATTAGTTAATTAAATATAAATTAAAAATTACATTAAATTTTGAAAGACAATGTTTTTAATGAGGATTTAGTTATATAAATTTGAATCCATACAAATTTTCACATGAAATATAATTTAGTTAATAGTTACTTACTTAAATATAAACTTTTGAAAATTATAAATTAAATTTGGGAAGATAATGTTTTTTAATGGAAATTTAGTTATATAAATTTTAGACTTTTTAATTATGTTATTTATAAATGAAATTAGTTAAAATTTTGTATTTAATTTACAAATTTTTAAATATTTTGCATATTTTTTAAATATGATTATGCAAACAAAAATAACATTAATGTGGATTAAAATTATAAACTCGAGGTTAATCTTATAAACTCTTAAATTTAAGATATTAAAAAAACTACTTACATGTTATTTTCACTTTATAGGGTATCCTATGAACCACCTCATATGTTTGTTTGTGTGTTTAATTTTTTCTTTAAATAATTATTTAATATATACTAACTTAGAGTTGATTTATAAAGAT
>ML780379.1:548659-572086 GCA_009831015.1 Picea engelmannii
CCTTTGGAAGTCATTACTTCCCTTGAACAATAAACTATTGATTATTTCTCATATATTGTGCATGGTGTATTATGGTGTATTGGTGTAACTCTTATACTATTGTTCATTGCTCATTGGATATAGTTGAATTGTTTAAGTATAAGTTGAAAAAAGTTTTAAATTGTACTTGATACTGATTCACCCCCCTCTCAGTATCAACAAAGCTCTCAATTGGCTCAGTTCCAGAGGAGGATTAGGAGGAAGAATCGATGCACCAAGATCCTTGGAGAATGGACATGGAAGGGATGGAGCAAGAAGCTGAGCCAAGCCAGCATATGAGAACCCGAATGAAACGCATAGTGGTCACTTCTTTCCTCAACTTTAGGTTTTTTTACATGTATTGCAAAATACTTTTGATACTAACACTATTATGTAGCTAATACGATTGTTGTACACTCATTGTGTTATGGACAATTAGATTACTATTAGGGTGAGTAGAACCAAGATGCTCAGGTATTGGAATAGTTTCAACAAAACAGACATAATAAATTCATAACGTTTCTTCACTTGTTTTAGACGAACTTCTTTAATTGGAGCCCAGAATTGTTGATGAACCGAAAGTAGAGATTGCATATTGTCAAGGTAACATGGTTGCTAAAGCCGCAACATTTCCTTCGGGCATGAAGGCTCTGGCTAACTATGTACACTCAAAGGGACTGAAGCTTGGAATATATTATAATGCTGGGTCAGTGTACATGCTAGCTGACAATCAAAAGCATCCTTTATTATACCAATAATCTAATTGTTTCTGGTTTTACCTGTGCATTGAGATTGGTTTTAATTTTTTTGTTTGGTATATTTTGCCAGATATACAGTATATTATACATGCAGTAAAATCATGTCAGGTTCCCTTGGACACGAGGAACAAGATTCTCAAACATTCGCTTCATGGGTAACCTGCTGTCATTACATTTTCTCATCTTCTTGGTACTAGATATTTGTTGAATCATACCATCACTGAAATCCTGCAAATTGGCTGCTATTTTGTGGATGAAAGAATGTTTAGGGGATAGACTGTCTGAAATATGATAACTTCTTTAACGATGCCATAAATCCCTAGGAGAGGTACATACTATTTGTAATACATTTGATCAACAATCCTTCCATACAAGAGTTTAAATTTGTGTATTGAACTTGTATGGAAAATATCATAGGTACCTGAAAATGAGTGAAGCTCTTAGCAAGCCAGGATGCCCTATATTCTATTCGTTATGTGAATGGTAAGATTCATTTATAACAATGTGTTTAATCAAAGAAGCAAGGTTCTGTCAGCAAGTCAAATCTTACATCATACAGCTTGTGTTTTGATTCTGCAGGGGTGAACAAAATCCTGTAACTCGGGAACCCAAGATTGTGAGCAATTGGAGAACTACATGAGACATTCAAGACAATTGGGATAGGTAATGGACTGCATAGGTTCATGGGCAGAGTAGATTGTTTTCTAAAAGGTCGAGATAGAATATAATAGATTCCTTTGTATAATATGTATTTTTATCTTTCAAGAGGATTCTAACTGTAAATTGTTTCTCCCAGCATCACATCTAGAGCTGAGCAGAATGACTAGTGGTCAAATTATGCAGGGCCTAGTGGATGGAAGGGTAAATTAACAACTTGGAATTGATATCATATAAATGATCATAATGTTGCTGCTAATACTTCTATGAGGAATTCCATTTTGCACATTGTATTTGGTCATTGCCTGACCCAGATCCTAGCATGTTTGAGGTTGGAAGTGGAAATATGAGCACTAAAGAATACTGTTCACACTTCAGCATATGGGCTTTAATGAAAGTAGCAAATAGGCCACGTATAAAATTGAAAAACTGAATGAAAAGAGAACAGTATAAAACAGAGCATACATAAGAGAATAATGAATTTATTCTTTTTCTTATCTATCTATCAATATATATGTCTTTACCATCGATGTCTCACGATGATTTTATTGTTAATGTTATATTTTGCAGGCATCACTGCTGATTGGATGTGAAATAAGGCCTGCAACTCCAGAGATACTAGGCAACAGTAAAGTCATTAATGTCAACCAAGGTCAGCAAACTCATAACATATTTTGTAAGAAACTTTTCAATGCAAGTATCAAACATTATGTTGTATTAATTGACAATGTAAGTTTCAAACATTCTGTCGTATTAATTGATATCTCCCAACTCTTTTCGATTTGTGCAGATCGCTTAGCACTTCAAGGGAGTAAAGTCATTCAACGAGCAGACCTTGAGGTATGAAAATTTTCTGGATTGAATATTAAGTTTCTATGAAAATTTATACCTTGTACTTTATGCACCCATCTGTCATATCAAATTGTGTAAAGTGTATGTACAATTTCAAAATTTGTATGATTTTTTTCTGGTGCATTTTTTGTCATTTTATCTGATGCGTTTTAGTGTCAATTTTTATACTATAAATTTGACATTGTTTCTCTCTATATATATTTGAACATATAAATGATTGCAGGTTTGGACTGAACCACTGTCCAACAACAAAGTTGTTCTAATCCTATGGAATAGAAGTAATTCAGAAGCTTTTATAACTACCAAATGGGAAGACATTGGCCTTACCTCGAATGATGTTGTTCAAGATAAAGACTTATGGGTTGTACGCCTCTTCCTCTGCATTATATTTTCTTTACACAAGAAAAAACAATACCTTAATTACCATATAGAAGTTTATGTTTAACAAACCACCAAACATCTTTTTGTTGGGTTTCACATAATCTGTGAGTACCCGGCCACCTGCCCAGGACAGCATGGAATGAACACCTTTTCGAATGCACTGGCTCAATGCCTTAACACTCAATTCTCTAATCAACTGTGCAAACTAGTTATAGAGCTTCTGAAAACTTGATCCCAGCAATTGACAGTATGTTTGAGGCAAACATGTGAATCAGAGCTCTCAAAAGATCTATAATCAGTCTGCGATGTGCCCAACAGTTGCCAGAGTGCATGAGGCAAATATGTGAGTCAGAGCTTCTTATGGGAGAATTGTGTGTTAGAGAAGATGAATACTTAATCTTTGTATCCAGCCATATCATTCTATTAGAAGGTGTTTGTACATTGTTGTCTTACAGAAGCAGTTGGCTATGCCACAGATATATGCTTAGGGAGTGGACTGATTACGACTTTCTTTCCATCTTGATATTGTAGCAATCTTACTTCCCATCAAATTTACAAGTCTACTTCTATGTGAATGCTCTATGTGAATTCACATGGTCAATTCTTCATTATATATATATATATATATATATATTTTGGCTTAAATTGAACATTGAAGCATTTTATTTATGATCATATTCAAATAATTTTTTTAAATACTACTTGTTAACTTCATGCTAAGTATAAAAGTTAATATCATGTTAAGTACAAAAGGAATTGCACATCTTCTTCCTCATATTAATTGTAAAAAACACCTATAATTAAGTGAAAAATTCATAAAAGTATTTTTTTACTTTATTTTATTTTCTGACGCTACATTCATATGTCATCCACTACATATTTTGTGTTAATAAGTGTTTCTTATGTGTCAAACAGGTGTGTGTTGGAAAAATATGTACTATCAAATTGAAACGAACATATGTCAAGCGTAATAAGACAAGTGTCTATTAACTACAATAAGAAGAGTCCTTGAATGAAACATGTGTATTTTTAGCTTCTGTAAGAATAAGACATGTATGTTAACTACAATAAGAGTCCTTGTAAAATGAAAAATGTGTTTTTTTAAGTACGTAAGAATAAGACAAAGCCTCCATCTCTGTAGCTGGGATGCTCTTGCAAAGCCAAAACAAAAAGGTGGTTGGGGCCTCAGAAACATCGTCTTCTTCAATTTAATTCTTGTTGCAAATACACTTTGGCGTGTATTAACAACTAAAGGGATTTGGCACATAGTCATTCTGGATAAATATCTTCCACTTGTTTCTGCTTTTGCTTGGTTTAGATCGCCACCATCCATTCCTAGTTCTGCCTCCTACACTTAGAGAAACTTGGCTCAGACGACTCCTCTCATCTCCCACTGGCTCTCTTGGAACCCGAGTACTGGTCACTCTATCGACCTTGGACATGATCGTATTATAGGCTTGGGAGACACCTCCTTTTTATCGGTACAACTTCTTACTCATCTTCATTCCTCACATATATATTTTCTCTTCCATGCTAAAGACATGACCAGCTCCGATTCTATCTCCCACTGCTGGTGCTCTAGTGAGGATCTCGGCCTGCCAGATGCACTTGCGTCGGAATGAGATTCTTACACCAAATCTTTATTGACAGCTGGTATAAAGCCACGAGAAAGGGAGGATGCCCTCCTTTGGATTGGAGGAGACTCATTGGGTCGCCCTTCTGTCTCTAACCTTTATGCTGCCATTACAAATTTACATTGGCTGCTTTCAACAGATGGCTGGAGGAAATATTTTTGGAGCTGGAATATCCCGATGAAGATTAATCTCTTCACTTGGCTATCCATTGAAAGCAAATTAAACACATGGGATATCTTACGAAAAAAAGAATGGACCGGTCCTATTTTCTGCCATCTCTGTTGCAGGGAGGAGGAATCGACTCTACATATTTTTGTTTGTTGCACTTTTACTAGACGGGTCTGGGCTCAGATCTCAGATGTACTTCATTTTTCAACTACCTGGGATGGGCCTTCGCTGCTGGACTGCTACAAGTGCTGGAAAAACAAGCAGATAAAACACCTCGTGCTGCCATCCTTTATTTGTTGGTTCGTGTGGCTGGAGAGGAACAACATCATCTTCGCCAATGTGATCCCCTCCACTTCAACGATTGTTTACAAAGCCCTCGGTTCTTATACAAGCTGGACTGCTATACACCGGAGACATAAAACAATAAAGCATAGGCATAAGACTCTTCTCATTGAGGGACTGCCTACTGGTTAGTTCAATGGCACTGCTCAGTCGGACGGTCTCAACTATGGTGCTGGTGGTCACATAAGGGTTTCAAATAACTCATACATTTGTTGGACTCTCAATTGCGGACCTGACACTAATACAAAGACAGAATTGATGGGGGCCTGGGCTTCTATTCTCTTGGCCTCTAGGCTAAATTTTATGGACTTCCAACTGTTGGGTATATGTTATATTCTTTGCATGTGTGTGTGTGGGTGCGCCGGGTTCGACAAATGCATCTGATGATCCCTCTAGTAGTGTTCTTTGCTTCGTGTGCACCAGATGCTTCCTAGCGGGGTCCCAGGTATGCCCCCCGTGGTTACGCATAGCGTGCATAGCGTTCGGGGCAACGCCCCAAAATTGGTTTTTGGGTGGATTTTGCTATTTTTAGCGGTTTTCTAAATTAATCCAGGATTAAGGGATTAGGGTTTTGGTATCTATGGAATACCTAAAAACATTGTATATATTGTATGGTAAATGGTGAAATTCGATATAATGAATATAAGAAAGGTTTTCCCCAGTTGAGGGTTTCCGGTATAAATCTCTGTGTACTATGTGAATGAGCCATTGATTAATTTCTGTTTTTCTTAAGAATCTATATGCATTGCTTTATTTCGCAGGTTTAAAACTTACACCAACTACTTGGGGGCTTTAAAATAGTGATAGACTGGTTAAAATCCAAAGGCAAGCTACATTTTCCCTCCCTTCTTGGATGGACAGACAGAACTCGAGAGCTTCAACAAAAGTTCAGGCATATCACTCATCTCCACACTCCACAAGAAAACAATAAGAAAGAGGACGCCCTCTCTAAGATTGCTCTTCAAAAGCATGCCATATTACTTTCTTATAATCACTGGCTAGAAAATAAAGAGGGCCCAACCATCTTTATAAATTTCTTTTAGTCTTTCAAAGTTTTGGTACCTACCAACTGAAAGGATTTGCTACCTGCCAACCTTCGTTGCCTCCCGCTTTCGTTGCCCTTTTGCTCCCGGCTACCATTTGCTACTGAAAGGATTTTGCTTTTCTCCCTTCCTAGATAGATAACTATGAAAAGCCTCTCACTTCGATCACTTCGATTTGGCACTTCGATCAATCCAGACACAATTAGTTTTGAAAATTTTGTTTTTTCTCATGCCTCTGTATTTAAGCATGAGCAAGGACTGTCAACATTGTAATCATGTCACTTTTTATTTTTTGTATTGGATACGAACACAAGCCTCTTTTCGGGGTCCAGATTATAGCCATGCATAGGTGATCATCTATGAGGAAGGGGTACATTTTCATAATCACTGGCGATGTAAAGAAAATTATATTATCAATATAATCGAGAATTTGTTTCTGCTGGAAAGACAAACTTTCTATTAACTATAAGAAGAAGAGTCTCGGTAGATTGAAAAATGTGGTTCTTTAATCTCCGTACAATGTGGAGAATATTCACAATCTATTAAAAACACATGGAGAATATTTACAATCTGTTAAAAACATATGTAGCATAGTAAAATGAAAGTCGCTTATTTAATAATAATAATATTTATATGGCTACTTATATGAAAAAAAAATCTCCATATCCCAAGTATATTAAACAAGCTATGTGATAACAACACTTAATTAGCCTCCATATGTGATAACACCACTTAATTAGACTCCATATCCCAAGTAAGTATATTAAACAAGCTATGTGATAACAACACTTAATTAGCATGGGATTTTTTTATTAGAATATTGGAAGATTTAGAGAAAAATAAAAGAATATACCCAGATTTATTATAGAAATAGCTTATTATAATAGTAATAGGTAATAAAAGATCCAAAATATCACAAAATGTTATACTTTTATTGATGAAAGCAATGCTAACTTGCCTCTTTGAGGGGCAACCTCTAATTGAGTAGAGCTCCAATTACAATATTCTTTACAAAACATCTAATTACATTGCTTTTACTTCTTTATATAGTTATATCTACATCTTGGAAACTTTCTAGTAGGCATAACCTTTTAGTAAGTCTTCTTACAATTATTGTGTTCACATTACTACATGGGCCTTATTTATTAGAGATGGCCTCCATACATAGCAATCTATCTATCTACTTAGGGGATTAGGGTAGGACCCTAACATGCCTTCCCCCTTAGAAAGTAGCTTTGTCCTCAACGCTAGAGATGAGAGAATTGTCCTCAACGCTAGAGATGGTGTATCCTTCCACTGTATCAAGACCTCCTAGATAGTGTGTTAGAAAAGACAACTCTCTTTTGTCGAGGATGACCTCGGGTTACAACCAAATGGATTCTTCTTCACCTAGTTCTAAAAGGCTAATTTGAATATGACAATTAGATCCAACCACTTTCTTTAAGCAAGAGACATGAAAGATTGGATAAATTTTAGAGTGGCTTGGAAATTCCAATTTGTAAGCTATTGGCCAATACGTTTGAGGACCTTATAGGGGCTGTAAAAATTGGGATCAAGCTTCTGGTAGTGGTTGTCTTTGAGGGAGGTTTTCTTATAAGGCTGGAAATAAAGGAACACCTCATCCCCTTTTTCAATTGGCGTTCGGAACAATGATGTTCAACTTGCTACTTTATCTTGTTCCGAGCCATTACCGGGTTGTCTTTGCAAGTGCATAGAATGTCATCTTGAGCTTTCAGGGTTTCATCTACATCTTGTACCTTAGAGATTTGTAATTTCCTTAATATGAAACCCTTTGTAATTGTACATATAGGATGATGAGCCATTGGAACCAATTGTTAATGTAAATGTACATATAGGTTGGTGAGTCGTTGGCACCAAGTTTGGTGTTGTGCACACCTAAGTAGTGCGCGAAGAGTTTTTATCAAAGAGATGGTGTGCGCATTTAATAGTGTTTTGCATACCTAAGTAAGTGTGTGGGATTGCGCATCAAGGGAAATGTGTGCACATTTCATAGTGTTGCGCATAACTGGATAAGTGTGTACCGAGTTGATTTATATATATATATATATATATATATATATATATATATATATATATATATATATATATATATATATATATATCTGTGTGTGTGTGTGTGTGTTGAGGCCTGAGAACCTATGTGATTATGAGGTTGGTGACCCGAGATGCAAATAAGGAAGTGCACCTTTTCTTGTAAAGGGTAATCATACTCAAGTTATTAATATATCACATTGTTTTGCACAGACATATTAGACGAAAATAGACGGGGGGCTAACTCCACTGGGAAAGGGAAAAAAGGGGTAGGACTTAAGTCCTAGGGAATATTTTATTAATATTTCCAGAAAGGTGTAATTTATAGATATTTTTTCAGCCTAAGTTCCCAAGGGATGGGAAATGGTCACCAAGTGGCTAAAGCTATTTATGAAGGTGACAAGTGTCGAGTTTAAGGCATGCAATATATATTGTTTTCCTTAGTGTATTTTGGTGGTGAGTCATTCATTTCTCATATGGAGAAGGGGGTCAGACTTTCTGGGGAAAATTCAACTATTACCTTCTCTGTAGAGAGAAGCTTATAAGGGAAATGATTCACTTTCTCATGAGCAGAAGGGGCCAGTCTAGGGAAGAAAAGGACGACTATTACCTTATCTGCAGAGAAGAGCATGTACATGTTTTATGTATTGTAACCAGAGTTTGTTTTCGAAGAGGCAGGTTGTCAAGCCTATGAGCAGTCTCTCTAGGTGAGAGATTTGTTGTTGAAGAGGCGGGTTGTCAAGCCCGTGATAATTCTCTCCAGGTGAGAGTTTTGTTGGGATTTTTTCCCTCGTGCGCTTGACCTTAGTTGCAGGGCTCAAATACTTCTTGTTCGACACGTTGTTGGGAACACTGGAAGGGAAGTGGGGAAACCGAGGAACTGTTGAGCAAAGAAGGGGAACACTTCCTTGGGTGTAACAGGTGTGTGGGGAATGAGGGACTGTCGAATAGTTGCAGTAGTGGCACCTTGTACTGAGCAATTATGTTGAGTATTAAACCTTAGCCTGGCATTAGGAACCCTTTTTCCTTGGTGGAGTTAAGCCCCAACTCAGGGGTGACCTGTTGTTGAAAGCTTATGAACAACAAATTCTATGGCTATGAGGAACGTTTGAGTTCTGCACGTAGTTGGTGACTTTTCATAAAAGATAAGTTTCTTTATATGCTTTTCTTATTTACTGTGTGCTTATTTGTCTATGTTTAATATGAGTTTAATTCTTGTATATTGTTGCATATAAGTAATTATTGTTATTATGTATTATGTTTCTTGCAGGGATGATTTTAAGGATGAAAAATTATTTTAAAATGTAGAAACCTTGGTCAATCTTACTAATCTTTCATATGCCAACTATAAAATGTTTGGCGATATTTTTGTAAAAATATTCAAATTTATAAGGATTTTATATAGTTTGTATAAAGTTTTGGTGATTTTTAAGGTAAAATAATTTTATCCTATAGAATTTGGGCAAATAATTTTTAGAATAGCGAATATTTTATGGGGAAAACCATGGAAAATTAGTCCATGAGTGAAATTTAGCCCCTAAAATCATCCCTGGTTGCTTGCACATGTATGTGTGGTGCTGATAGTTAGTATTCGTAGTCATGCGTGAGTATGGTAGTTGTTGTTAGTATTTCCTGTTAAGTTAATCTTATGATTTTGGTTATGAGTCTTCAAGATGAGGTTAGAATGGTCATGGGCTCAGAGAATACTCTGTGTGCACTGAAGGATGGATTTACTTGTGTGCAGAGTGTAAGTTTTAAACCCGTGAAGTAAAGCAATGCATAGATTTTTAAGCAAAATAGAATTTAATCAATGGCTCATACACAGAGTACACAAAGATTTTATACCGGAAACCCTCAACCGGGAAAACCTTTCTTATTTTCATTATATCGAATTTCACCATTCACCATACAATATATACAATGTTTTTATGTATTCCGTAGATACCAAAACCCTAATCCATTAATCCGGGATTAATTTACAAAACTGCTAAAAATAGCAAAAACCGCTCAAAAAACAAATTTCGGGGTGCTGCCCCGAGCTACCGCCCATTGCCAAACGTTGCGCGTAACCCAGGGGGGCATACCTGTCCCCCCTTGGGACCCCCCTAGGAAAGCGCCTGACACACATGACACAAAGAACACTACTAGAGGGATCATCAGACGCAGTTGTCATATCTGACGCGCCCACACACACACATACAAAGAATATAACACATACCCAACATTCTCCCACTTGTTTTTTTATTTGCATCCAAGGGTCCAGGGGATTATATAGTCATCAATCCAGGGCAACAATGCCCATTGTTACTCTACAACAAGAGAACTTTTCTGTGCTCACAAACTTTGTCAATGAATCTGCAACATTCTTCAAAGTGTCAACCTTTTCCAACAACACCTTCTTTTCCTCAACCATGTCTCTCACAAAGTGATTCTAAACATCAATATGCTTTGTCTTCAAATGATAAGCTGGATTCTTTTCCAGGAAGATTTCACATTGACTATCACAATCTAATCTCACTGCTTGTTTTACCAAACCAATACCTGAACACAATCTTTGTAACCATACTGCTTCCTTGCTTGCATGAGTGACTGCCATGTATTCAACTTTTGTAGTTGAGAGTGCCACTACAGCTTGTCTTTTGCTCATCCAACTGATTGTTCCTCCAAATAGGTTAAACACATACCCACTTGTAGATCTTCTGTGATCCAGATCACCAGCCCAGTCTGCATCAACAAAGCCATGTATGTCCAACACTCTATCCAATCTTGGTCTTCCTTGGTAGCACAATCCATAATTGGTAGTGCCACGCTGATACCTGAAGACCCTCTTTATTGCTGTCCAATTATCCTTCCGTGGTTTTGACATATACTTGCTCAAAACTCCCACTACATTTGCAATGTCTAGTCTAGTATAGACCATTTCATACATCAAACTGCCAACTGCACTGGCATACGAAACATGGGACATGTCCTCTTCTTCTTCCTGTGTCTTGGGACACTGATTTGCAGATAAATTTACACCTATAGGAATAGGAACCTTGACTGGTTTACTTCCATGCATATTAAACCTCTGCAATATTGTCTCAACATATTTTCTCTGATTCAACCAGAGTTTCTTGTTTCCAGGATCTCTTTTAATCTCCATTCTCATAATGAAGTTAGCAACACCAAGATCCTTCATGTCAAATTTGGAGGATAGCTACGATTTCACTTCCTTGATAATATCCATGTTATTTCCTACCAACAACATGTCATCAACATACAACACTACATAAATGAAGTGATTACCAACCTACTTGGAATATACACAGTGATCAACCTTGCTTCTTACAAATCCCAATCCAAGGATGTATGTGTCAAACTTTTGGTACCACATCCTAGGTGATTGTTTCAGACCATAGAGTGACTTCTTTAGCTTACAAACCAACTCTTTCTTTCCCTTCACTACAAAGCCTTCTGGTTGCTTCATGTAGATTTATTCTTCCAGATCCCCATGTAGGAATGTTGTCTTCACATCCATCTGTTCCACTTCAAGATCAAAAGCAGTAGCAATAGATAAAATAAATCTAACAGAAGTTAACTTAGCAACAGGAGAAAAAATCTCACCAAAGTCAATTCCCTCTACCTGGGAATAACCTTTTTCTACTAACCGAGCTTTGTATTTCTCCACTTTATCTTGTGCATTAAAATTCTTCTTGAACAACCATTTGATACCAACCGATTTTCTTCCAGCTGAAAGCTCAACTATATCCCATGCCTCATTCTTATCCAAGGCATCCATTTCTTCAACCATGGCCTTCTTCCAGAGTTTACTATCCTCTGAATTCACTGCTTCCCTGATAGTTCTGGGATCATCATCAGTAATAGATAAAGCAAAATTGGAACGAAAATCAGGTGGACTATATTTTTTCTGGTTTCCCTTTATCTCTCACTGATCTCCTCAATACTGGGGTATGAGGCTCTTCTTCTTTTTCTTCTGCTTCCTCTTCCTCAAATGATTCAGATTTTGCATCATCCAACTCAAGCTCTATTTTCTCAGGTTCGTCTTGCGTTGGTAGGAATTCCTATTTGGACACATCTTTTACCTCTTTGAAAACAACATCTCGACTGTAAACAGTCTTCTTGGTTTATGGATTCCAAAGCTTATAACCTTTCACACCATCTTTATAACCAATAAAGATACACTTTTCAGCCTTTTTATCCAACTTACTCCTATTTTCCTTTGGAACATGTACATAAGCATCACAACCAAATACTCTAAGATGTTGAAGAGAGGGTTTCTTTGCAGACCATACCTCGTGTGGAGTTTTATCATCCAATGTTGATGAAGGTGATCGATTGACCAGGTAACATGTTGTACCCACTGCCTCTGCCCATAATTCTTGTCCTAACCCGACACCACTGAGCATGCTCCTTGCTTTTTCCATCAGTGTCCTGTTCATCCTTTCTGCAACTCCATTCTACCGAGGAGTGTATGGAGTAGTCTTCTCCCTTGATATACCACACTTCTTACAGAATTCTTCGAATTCATTTCCACAGAATTCTCCACCATTATCTGTTCTCAACACCTTTATTTTCTTCTCTGTTTGATTTTGTACCAGAGCTTTAAACTCTTTAAATTTATCAAATACCTCAAATTTCTTTCTAAGAAAATAAATCCATGTGTTCCTTGAAAAATCATCTATGAATGAAACATAATACACAGATTTACCTAGGGATGGAACAAGAACAGGTCCAAACACATCACTGTGTATCAACTCTAAGATCCCTTTTGCTCTTGTAGCACAAGATGGGAATCTTACTCGATTCTGTTTACCATATATGCAATGTTCACATAAATCAAAATCCAGAGTGCAATTAGACATACCTTCAACCATGCCTTTACCATGTAGTGTTCGAAGGCCCTTTTCTCCAATATGCCCCGGTATTTGATGCCATAGCATGGTCTTCTTTTCAAGGATGATATTGGTCTTGTCTTCTTTATTTGTCTTTTCAAGGACAACATAACTGTTACACTCATTAGTATAAGTGCTTCCCAACAACTTGTACAGAGTTCTACACCGAACTCCCCTAATCAACACCATTTCCCATTGTACCATCTTGCAAGTGTTCTTTCCAAATACAATATCCACTCCTGCATCATCCATCTTGCTTACATATATTAGGATCCTGGCAAGTTTTGGAATGTGAAAAACCCCAGGGAGTGTTCTAATCCTTCCATCTTTTAGAAGCAACTTAACCCTTCCACGTCCCAAGATTTTTGTTGTCGAGTCATCTCCTAGGAATACATCACCACCATCATATTTTTCATATTCAAAGAACCACTCCCGGTGAGGAGTCATATGGTATGATGCACTTGATTCGATCAACCATACATCGCGGTCTGCATGTGTACTTGTAGATGCTAGGTAAACATCGCCTCCTTCTTCAATGGAGGTTTTCGCCTTTGTGGAAGAGGTACTATCAGATCCCTTTGGTTTTTCAACCTTCTTAGACTTGTAATCTTTCTTATAATGCCCTGTTTTAGCACACTTCCAACATTTCCTCAAATATTTTCATGGAGAATTAGATCTACCTATAGATTTAGATCTCCACCCCGAAGGCTTACCAGGGTTCCTGTCTTGGGTACACCCTCTTACAAATAAAGCATCTGTGCTGTGTCCATCCATGCTTTTTCGCCTCATCTCTTCAGATAACAAGGATGCAACTGCATTCTCATACTTCAATGTAGATTGAGTGGTACTAACTATTGCTACAACCAGATTATCCCAAGAGTCTGGCAAAGAACATAACAAAGTAATACACTTATCTTCTTCTGCAATCGTAATATTAATAGAGCCAAGTTGACTTACCAGAGTATTAAATGCATTTAGATGTTCTGTCACAGAATCTCCATATTCCATCCTAAGATGATACAAATTCTTTCGAAGAAACAACTTGCTTACCAGGGACTTTGATTGATACAAATTCCCCAACTTATCCCATAGTAGATTCTCCTAAGACATTCAACAACACCAAATCTTCCAGGCAGAGTCGAATAGTACTCCTTGCTCTTCTATCCAACTTCTCCCAATCTTCCTTCGACATACCAGTAGGCGATGTACTAGTATTTTGTGCACTAGTAGATTGTGTACCAGTCGTCTGTGTGCCAGTAGGTTGCGTACCAGTCGACAGTGTACCAGGATCCACAACGATCCATTGTTCTTTGTCTACAAGAAGGTCCTCCATCTTCAACTTCCATAGCTCAAAGTTTTTACCATTGAACTTATCTATCTCGATTCTAGAAGAGCTTTCCATTCCTCTCTCTGCACTCAAATCACCACTGCAAAATCTCCCACTAAACCTAGGTTTATCACAGACCCAAGATACACTTGATCTATCAAGACCGAGCCAAATCCTCAACAACAAAGGCATCCCTCTGAAGTAAAAAATGAGCTCTGATACCACATGTAAGTTTTAAATTTGTGAAGTAAAGCAATGCATATAGATTCTTAAGAAAAATAGAATTTAATCAATGGCTCATACACAAAGTACACAAAGATTTTATATCGGAAACCCTCAATCGGGAAAACCTTTCTTATCTTCATTATATTGAATTTCACCATTCACCATACAATATATACAATGTTTTTAGGTATTCCGTAGATACCAAAACCCTAATCCCTTAATCTGAGATTAATTTACAAAATCCGCTAAAAATAACAAAAACTGCCCAAAATTTTTTTTGGGGTGCTGCCCCGAGCACTGCACGTAACCAGGGGGGTATACCTGCGCCCCCCTAGGACCCCCCTAGGAAATCACCCGATGCACACGAAAGAAACAACACTACTAGAGGGATTGTTAGACGCAGTTGTCATATCTGACGTGCCCACACACACACATGAAAAGAATATAACACATACCTAACACACAAGGAAGCTGTCTGCGCAAACAAGGAGGACATAATTGGTGTGAGACGCCAGAATGGTTGTGTGCACATTATTGTTGTATGTTTAGTATACTTGTATGCAGTTTTTTTGTGTTACTTCCGTTGTTATAACATGTGGGGTGCAACTCAACTTGGGTTGAGTGTGTTACTTCAAGTGATACTGCGCAGATTAGTGTTTTGAGTAGAATCCGTGTAGTGTATTTTTTATGTAGTGTTGCTTAGTAGTAAGTTGGGTAATGTTATAGTATGGTATGAGAAGCAATTTAGTAATGAGGATGTTATAGATTGGTTTCAGAGTGACACAAGTTGATATTGTGTGATGTGGCCCATCTTGGGGTGGTTGGGGACATTACATTGTGGTATCAAAGTTACAGGTTAAACATTGGACTTCTATAGGCTAGAAGCCAACAAGAAGCATTAGAGCTCAAGTTTCAACACTAAGCCTGCATGGGCCGAGTTTCTATTTAAGGAAAAATTAGGACTGGTAAGTGACCAAATTTCGAATTACAACATGGTCATGGTGCACATAAAATAAGAATGCACAAGTGTGCGCGCTAAATTTGGACATTGTGGGGTGTGGCACTAGAAATGTGTAGTAAACAATGATGCACAAGAGTGCATAGAAACAAATTGTGGTGCATGTGTGATATTGATATGTAGTGTATATGTCAAATATTGACATCGCACATTGATACATGTTGAATGCCAATGCGTGCACGAACTTCAGAAGGAAGGATTCTAACAAAATGATGCAGAGTTTTCATGAAGTTGTCTCATGAATTTACCTGAAAAATCTTGTTGTCTGCACATGTTGCAGAATTAACAACGATTAGAGCAGGACGAAATCAATGCACAAGGTCAAAAAGAATGGAAAATGCATGGAGGACTTACGACCAACAAAATCTATGGCTGGGAGGAACGTCTGAGTTCTGTGCACAGTTGATGACTTTTCATAAAAGATAATCGTCTTTATATGCTTGTCTTATTTATTCTGTGCTTATTTGTCTATGTTTATTATGAGTTTAATTCCTCTATATTTTTGCATATAAGTAATTGTTGTTATTGTGTATTTTGTTACTTGCACATGTATGTGTGGTGCTGATAGTCAATATTCGTAGTCGTGCGTGAGTATGATAGTTGTTGTTAGTCTTTCCTGTTAAGTTAATCTTATGATTTTGGTTACGAGTCTTCAAGAGGAGTTTAGAATGGTTTTGTGTGTAGAGAATACTCTGTGTGCACCAGATGATGGATTTACTTGTGCACACAGGGAAGTAGACTCCGCACACAAGGAGGGAAAAATTGGTGTGAGATGCTAGAATGGTTGCGTGCACAATAGTGCTATGTGTTCAATACACTTGTGCGTAGTTTCTTTTGTGTTACTTCTATTGTTATAAGTTGTCTGGTGCAATGCAACGTGGGGTTAAGTGCTACTTCAAGTGATACTACACAAACTAGTGTTTTGAGTAGAATCCACACAATGTATTTTTGGTGCAGTGTTTCTCATTAGTAAGTTGGGTAATGTTACAGTATGGTATGCAAAGTAGTTTAGTAACGAGGATGTTACAGATTCGTTTCAGAGTGGCATAAGTTGCTATTGTGTGACGTGGCCCAGCTTGAGGTGGATGAGGACATTACATTGTGGTATTAGAGCTACAGGTTCAACATTGGACTTGTATGGGCCAGAAGACAACAAGAAGCATCATAGCTATAGTTTCAACATTGAGCCTGCATGGGCTGAGTTTCTATTTAAGGAAAAAATCAAACTAATAAGTGGACAAATTTCAAATTACAATATGGACATGGTGTGCATAAAATAAGAATGCGCAAGTGTGCGCAATAAATTGGAACAATGCGGGGTGTGACACTAGAAATTCACAGTAAACAATGGTGCACGGGAGTGTGCATTGAAGTTGGGGGTTGCACATAACAAAAATTGTGGTGCATGCACGATATTGATACACAGTGCATATGTCAAATATTGACATCACACATTGATACATGTCGAATGTTAGTATGCACATGAACTTCATAAGGAAGGATTCTAACAAAATGATGTAGAGTTTTCATGAAGTTTTATCATGAACTCACCTGACAAATCTTGTTGTCTACACATTTTGCAGAATTATCAACGATTAGAGTAGGAAAAAATCAATGTAGAAGGTCAAAAAGCATGGAAGATGCACGAAGGACTAACAATTGAGGGGCGTGTAGGTAATTTCAAGGATTGATCTCAGATATGAATATTATCAAGTGAGAATTAAAGAAGAAGACATCAACAAGACTTCCTTCAGAAGGAGGTATAGACATTGTGAGTTCAGAGTGGTGCCATTTGGGTTGTAAAATGCACCAATTGTCTTCATGTGTTTGATGAATGAAGTTTTCATAAGTTATTTAGATAAGTTTGTCACTATATATATGGATGACATACTTATTTACTCAAAGTCTGAAGAAGAGAACGAACAAGGATTGAGAATGGTACTGCAAGTTTTGAGAGAACATCAACAGTATGCAAAGTTGAGAAAGTGTTCATTTTATCGACGACAGATTCATTATTTGGTCATATCATTTCTAAGGAAGGAATATTGGTGGATCTAAAAAAGATAAAATCCATTGAGGAATGACCGACACCAAGAAATGTCACAGAGGTGAGGTCCTTTATAGGACTTGTAGGTTATTACAGAAGGTTTATTGAGGGATTCTCAAAATTTGTGCATCTGATTACATCCTTGCAAAAGAAAGGTGTGCGATTTGAATGGAATCTGGATTGTGCAAGGAGTTTTCAACACTTGAAGAGCTTGTTGACAAGTGCACCAATTTTGAGAATTGTTGATTTGGATAAAGACTTCGTTGTGTGCACAGATGCGAGCAAGGAAGGGCTCGGTGGATTCCTTAGTCAAAATGGGCATGTGGTGTGCTATGTATCAAGAAAGTTAAAAGAGCATGGAAGGCTCTATGATTCTCATGACTTAGAATTGGTAGCCATAGTACATGCTTTGAACATGTGACAGAACTATCTCATGTGTAAAAGATTTAAGCTGGGAACAAACCATAGTAGTCTGAAGTATTTGTTTGCACAACCAATTTTAAATGCCAAACAAAGCAAGTGGTTAGAATTCCTCAGTGAGTATGACTTTGACATAAATCATATTATAGGGAAAGAGAACAAGGTGGTTGACGCATTGAGCATGAGGGTGCATGAAATGCATGCTATAGTCATTAACATGTACAAATTTGATTTGAGCGACAAATTTTTAGAGGTTGCCAAATCGGATCCGTACTATATGGACATAAAAGAGACTTTACAACAAGGTATGTTGCAGCAAAATTTTGAAGGTTACGAGTTAAGAGAGGATGGAATCCTCATGTATAGACACAGAGTCTATGTTCCAAATGATAAGGGGTTGAAAAGTTTGATATTGTTAGAGATGCATAAGGATCCTTATTCAGGACATCCAAGCTACCAGAAGACAATTTTCGTAGTCTAAAAGCAATATTATTGGCCAGGTATGAAAAAGGAAGTTGTTGATTTTATTTCTAGGTGAATTGGATGTCAAAAGGTCAAGGTTGAGAAAAAACATCCAGCTGGTTTGCTACAACATTTTACCATTCTTGAGTGGAAGTGGGAAGTTGTGACCATGGATTTCATTACTAAGTTTCCTAGGAGTGCTAAGCAACATGATTCTATTATAATAGTGGTGGAAAAACTTACTAGTAGTGATTGTTGATGATTGCAACTACGTGAGACATTCTTCAACTTACAAACCTGAGGGAAAGCCCCTGAGAGGGCTGTGTTGTTCCTATCTGAGACAAAGTTGGAACGTAGAGATGACCTCCTCCTTACAGAGAGTTGAGAAGAACTCCAAATGATTCTCCTATGTAACGCAGTGAGAAAGGAGATCTGTAGAGTTGGACATGCCTGTGGCTGAGCATAAGGTGAACGTGTGAAATCCCAAAGTGCTGGGTGCATCGTCATGAGAACATAAATGAAGATGATGTATTAAGCCTCCTTTGAGTAGAAGAGTTGATGATAAATTCCAGATGAATCTCCTATGTAATGCAGTGGGAAAGAATATTTTTTGAGTGGACGTGCCTGTGGACGAGCACAGGTGAATGCGTTCCTAGTGGCTGAGCACTAGTGAAGAAGTGGTTCTTCTGTGTAATGTAGTGAGCCAGAGATATGGAAATCCTTATGGATGTTCCCCTAGTGGGTGTATAATATCCCTTGCTATGTTGTTCAAGAGTCAGACCTACCTGTAACCCTAATTGTAATGTAAAGGGTACAGGTCGAGCCCACCTTAATGTGATTAATAATTAATGTAAAAGATAATTAATCTGGTTAATATTAATTATATTGTGAGCTAGCGAGGTCATCCCTGTTGTGCCAATAGACACTTTTTTTGACAGATTCAGTCTAGTATAAGTAAAGGTAAATTCCCCATTGAGGAATCATATCTTTCATGTGAGTTTGGAAATTTCAGCAAGTACACCTTTTTGGGAAAATTGCACACCTCTCTTGGGCGCTAGTCTTCTAGGGTTTGAGCACCCTCTTGTGTGCTAGGTTTCATTGGTGGTGAAGGTCTTTCTCTTGAAGAATATAACAAAGGATTTTGGCTGGGTTTTCTCCCCTTGTTGAGAAGGGTTTCCCAGGATACTTCTTGTGTTCTTGTGCATGGTGTTTCTTCTTGTGATCTTGGTTGCTGCAACATTATTGGTTATGGTTAAATGCAAAAAATGGAATGAACTTCATGCTTAACCTTTCTTATTGAAAAATCAAAACCTTTTACCATTCCTTAGTGGAAGTGGGAAGTTGTGACCATGGATTTCATTACTAAGCTACCTAGGACTTCTAAGCAACATGATTCTATTATAGTAGTGGTGGACGAACTTACTAAAAATGCCCATTTTAGAAGTCAATGCACAAGGAAGCCAACATTGCTGAAATATACATGTGAGAAATTGCTAAGATGCATGGTGTACCTAAGAAAATTGTGTTTGATAGAGATTCCAAGTTCACCTCGAAATTTTCAAAAGGGATATTGAAAGGGTTTGGGACAAATTTGAACTTTAGCACAACATATCACCCTGAGATATATGGACAAATAGAAAGGGTAAATCGGGTAATTGAAGAAATGATCAGGATGTATGTGATGGATAAGCCATCAAAATGGGAAGACTACCTTCACTTGTTAGAATTTTCTTACAACAATGGGTATCAAAAATATTTAAATATGAGCCCATTTGAAGCACTTTATGGTAGAAAGGGCAACATGCCAGTAAGTTGGGAAAATCCAGCAGACTGCACAATGGTTGGGCCAGATCTTCTCTAGAAAATGGAAGAAACGATGTTAAATATAAGGAATAACTTAAAGGCTTCCCAAGATAGGAATAAAAGATGCATAGATAAATGCATACCCCACAAAGAGTTTAAAGTGGGTGACCATGTGTTCTTAAAAGTGAAAGCCAGACACAACTCCCTGAAGTTGGGGAATTGTTGTAAGTTGGAAGTGCACTACTCAGGGTTGTTTGAAATCCTAGAGAGGATCGGGCATGTCACATATATGATTGAATTTCCTGCATCATTGTGTATTCATAATATTTTCCATGTGTCATTGCTTAAAAAGTATGTACCTGATGTTAATCATATTATTGATTGGAATGTGATTCAGGCAGAGCCAGAATGGGATTTTCGAGTGCAATCGGTTTTCATATTGGATCAAAAAATAAAGCAGCTCTCGAATCGAGTCATGGAGTTGGTAAAGGTGTAATAGACTTGGTACGATCCTGAGGATGCAACTTGGGAGTGCGAAGATGCTATGCAGAAAGAATATCTACATCTTTTTGAATATTTTTGAAATTTTGTATGTACATGTGTATATGATGCATTGAGGACAATGCATAAATAAGGGGGAGGGGAATGTAATGTCCATAATTTGAAACCCTTTGTAATTTTCTATATAGGCTAGTGAGCCATTGGAACCAAATGTTAATATAAATGTACATATAGGATGGTGAGCCGTTGACACTAAGTTTGGTGTTATGCGCACCTAAGTAGTGCACAGAGAATTGTTATAAAATAAAGGGTGCACACATTTAATAGTGTTGCGCTTACCTAAGTAAGTGCACATGATTTTGCATCAAGGAAAAAGTGCACACACTCCATATTGTTGCACACACCTTGGTAAGTGTACAAGGTTTACTTGTAAGTGCACACCGAGCTGAGTTATATATGTGTGTGTGTGTGTGGATGTATATGTATTGAGGTTGGATAACTTGTGTGATTATGAGGCTCGTTAGCCGGGACAAAAATAGGCCAGTGCACCTTTCCTTGTAAAGTGTAATCATACTCAATTTATTAATATATCACATCGTTGAACGCAACCCGATTAGATGAAAAGAGATGGGGGGATAAATCCATCGAAAAAGGGAAAAATAGGTGAGACTTAAGTCATAGGGAATATTTCATTAATATTTCTAGAAAAGTGTAATTTATGGATATTTATTCATTCTAAGTTCTTGAGGGATGAGAACGGGTCACCAAGTGGCTAAAGTTATTTTAGAAGGTGACAAGTGTTGAGTTTAAGGAATGCAATATATATTGTTTTCCTTAGTCTATTTTGGTGGAGATTCATTCATTTCTTGTATGGAGAAGGGGGTCAGAGAATCCGGGGAAAATATGACTATTACCTTATCTGTAGAGTGAATCTTGTAAGGGAAAGGATTCACTTTCTCCTGAGAAGAAGGGGTCGATCCAGGGAAGAAAATGATGACTATTACCGTATTTGTAGAGAAGATCATGTAAGTTTTTTATGTATTGTAACCAGAGTTTTTTTGTGGAAGAGGCGGGTTGTCAGGCTTGTGAGAAGTCTCTCTAGGTGAGAGATTTGTTGTCGAAGAGGCGGGTTTTCAGGCCCATGAGCATTCTCTCCCGATGACATTTTTTCTAGGAATTTTTCCCTGGTGCATTGGGCCTTAGTTGCAAGGCTCTGAGACTTCCTATCCAACCCTGTTGCTTGGAACCCTAGAAGGGAAGTGGGGTAGCCAAGGGATTGTTGAGCAGAGAAGGGGAATACTTACTTGGATGTAACAAGTGTATGGGGAATGAGGGGTTGTGGACTAGTTGTAGAAATGAAACCTTGGACATAAAAATTCTATTGTGTATTAGACCTTAGCCTAGCATTAGGAACCCTTTTTCCCTGGTGGAGTTAAGACTCATCTTGGGGGTGACCTGTTTCTGAAATATTATGAGCAACATAGTCTATGGATGGGAGGAACGTATGAGTTATGTGTGCAGATAGTGACTTTTCATAAAATATAAGTGTCTTTATATGTTTGTCTTATTTACTGTGTGCTTATTTGTCTATGTTTAATATGGGTTTAATTCCTATATATTGTTGCATATAAGTAATTGTTGTTACTATGTATTATGCTTCTTACACATGTATGTGTGGTGCTAATACTCAATATTCATAGTCATGTGTGAGTATGCCAATTGTTGTTAGTCTTTCCTGTTAAGTTAATCTTATGATTTTTGTTATGAGTCTTCAAGGAGAGGTTAGAATGTCCATGTGCGCAGAGAACACTCTATGTGCACAATAGGATGGATTTACATGTGCGCATAGGGAAGCAATCTGCGTGCACAAGGAGGACAAAATTGGTGTGAGACACCAGAATGTTTGCGCACACTGTAGTGTTGTGTGTTCAATATTCTTGTGTGTGGTTTTTTTTGTGTTACTTCCACTATTATAATTTGTGTGGGACAACTCAACTTGGGGTTGAGTGCGTTACTTCAAGTGATACTACACATACTAGTGTTTTGAGTAGAATCCACGTAGTGTATTTTTGGTACAATGTTTCTCAGTAGTAAGTTGGGTAATGTTACAATATGACATTAGAAGCAGTTTAGTAATGGGGATGTTACAGATTGGTTTCAGAGTGATAGAAGTTGATATTGTGTGACGTGGTTCAACTTGGGGTGGTTGGGGACGTTACAAGACTCTAGGTACGTAGGATAGTACTAATGGGGGATTTTGTCCATAGATAGCCTCAAAGAGAGTTATGCAAGTGGCACCATGATAAGTTGTATTATACCACCATTCTGCTAGAGGTAACTAATGAACGCATTGGGATTGTCATTTTGAAGTAAAGCACCTCAATTATGCTTCTAAGAACTTGTTGACAACTTTAGTTTGACCATTAGTTTGGGGGTTGTTCTAGGATAAATTCGTGAGTGCGGACACAGACCAATCTCCACAGATCCACCTGGATCTGGAACAAACTGAGACAGAATACTACTCTTTCCCTAGTTCTAAAGTATTGAATGGACAAGAGAAAAAGGACGATGTACTTACTTTATGAAAGCTCTCCTTATCTCTGTTGATCCCCGCTCTGCTACGATGCTCTTGCGTCGTCCAATCACGACAACACAAACCAATCACAACAAAGAGATTAATTTATTCAAAACTCTAGACTATACATGTGATCAAGGAGTCATATAATAATGTGATATCATCATTATGGGAAAGGGACATATTCATATATTATATTAACTGAAAGAAAAGAAATACAACCTGAGCCTTGATGTCGTAGATCCCCTT
>ML780379.1:572186-611753 GCA_009831015.1 Picea engelmannii
AACCATTCGAACTCCAACTCATCCTTCTAGAAGATTCCTTCTAGAAGGATCGAGAACTTATCCGTTTTCTCCCTTAAGAATCATTTCCGCACCCTGACCTTTAACACAGTGCGGAAGGTCCGCAGTCAGACTGAATGCAGCATGCGGAAACAAAGTACTTCCGCAAGACAATATATGTGCAGCCTGCGTACTGTCTTCAAAAGAGTGATTTTGAGAAACTGACAAGTGTAACTTTCTTCATGAAAATGATCTTTAAAGAAGGGATAGATCTTCTATCACCATGTCATTATCATGTCATCATCTTGATAACCAAAAATGAGGATAACAGGGGTGATGGGAAGTGCTAATATTAAATTGAGTGCCCTCGATCTAAAAAAAATTATTTCCAAAAACTACTAGTGAAAGTGTGGTCACAGTCCATCATAATAGATTACATCATACCATGGAGTTTAAAGATATTATCCATGAATACTTGAGTGATTATGGAGGTTTTAAAGGGGTGTTGTAGAGAAAAAAAATGAGCATATTTGGAAAGGTGATCAACCACAACCATGATGATGGATTTGTTGCTAGATTTCGGTAACCCCACAATGAAGTCCACAAAAATGTCAATCCATACAATTGGTGAAATGAGCAAAGGTTATAGATCACCTAGAGGTTTCAATATTTTTTCCTTGTATCGTTGGAAAATGTCACATTCTTCCACAAAGGTGTGGATATCCTTATTCATTCCTTCCCCACAAAATGGAAATTTTATCCTTTCGTATGTTTAATGAAATCCCGAGTGACCTATTATTGGAGAGGCATGGTGTTAATATAACATCGTTGATTTAAATGCTAACTACTTGTTCAAATAGAGACACCCTTTATAATGAAGCTCTTGATTTTTCCAAGTGTATTATTGATGTGCATGGGGGTCCATTTGAAGTTGTTGTATCAGGTGAACGATCTTGAGATATGTCAACTATTCTTTGCAAACATTAGTCAACCAATTTTCTACTATGAAGAAGAGTGAAAAGAGGGACCCATCCTCTTCATACTTTTGAGAGGGAATGCTTGTTATCGCATTCTCCTTTCCCTCCTTATAAATGATTTCATAGTCATATCCCAACATTTTGGTGACCCAATTCTATTGCTTGGGGTACAAAGTACTCTGATTAAGGAAGAGGTTGCGATGATATGTTTTAATCTAGAAATGATACCTGAGTAGGTATGGATGTCAGATATCCACATCCTGCAATATAACTATCATTTTTTTTCATAAGTTTATTTTCCCAAGCGTCTCTCACAGATTTTTTTGTTGGTAAAAGATAGTGGTCATCCCTCTTGCACTAGTACTACTTTGATGCCTTTACCACACGTGTCACACTCCAATACAAAAGTATTAGTGAATTCTGGCAAAACGAGTAGTGGGGTTGTACACATAGCATTATTCAAATACTAGAAGGCATGTTATACGACATCATTCCAACTAGAATCATTTTTGTATGCAAGGCTGTGAGGGGATCTACAACCTTACCATAGTTCCTTATGAACTTTTTGTAGTAACTAATGAAACCAAGAAAACCTCTTAAAATTTTAAGAGTTTTGGGGTAGGTCCAATCCTTCATCACTTCAATTTTATTTAGATCCACACGTACACCATCATGACTAACAATATGGCCCAAATATTCCACTTCAGAGACACCAAAGGCACATTTGTACCTCTTGAGAAAGAGTTGATGATTAAAAATCAGTTGTAAGACCCGATCCATATGGGTGACATGGGTGTGCCAAGTTTTTTCGTAGATAAAGATGTTATCAAAAAAGACAAGGGAAAAAATGACGTAGAAATGGTTGAAATATTTTTTTCATGAGATTCTGGAAGGTGGAAGGTGCATTGCAAAGGACAAAGGCCATCACCAATAACTCATAATGGCCTTCATGAGTATGGAAATCAGTTTTAGGAATATTTACCTTTATGCAAATTTGGTGATATCCTGAGAGGAGAACGAGTTTGGTGAAGAATTGAGTACCCTTGAGCTCATCCAAAAGGTTGTCAATGATGGAAATGCGAAACTTATCTTTGACTGTTATTTTGTCGAGATCTCAATTTTTAGGACACATGCACCAAGTGCCTTATTTCTTGAGGACCATGATGACTAGTGACGAATAAACATTGGTACTAGGGCATATGACACTGGTGGCTAACGATTCCTGTATTATCTTTTTGGTTTAAATTTTTTGGGGAAATGGATGGCAATATGGCATACATTGGGTGGGAGGATACCTAGTATGAGTGTAATAATATGATCATGCTCACCTCAGGAGGGTGGTAATCCTTGAAGAGGTTAAAAAATGGATTGGTGTTTGGCCAAGACTAATTTGTAGGATGGATCATGGATGGCTTGAGAATTTGTCTCAGAGGTTTGAATGGCATGGAATTAGGAGACAATGCCTAAATTCCCCCTTTTAAGAATATTTTACATACAGTGGGAGTTGATGATCTTTGGAGAATTAGTTTCTATTGCTTTGAAAGTGTAGTGATGCCCCTCTTGCTGAAAACTTATGTATAACTCACAAAAATCTATGGTGATGGGACTTAATGTTCATAACCATTTAGCACCCAAGATAATGTCACAACCACCCATTTCAATAGCAAGCATGTGGGTTTTAAAGGAATAATTACCCATTTAAAGCTGCACATTTTCACAGGTGCTACTGCTATCAATTAAGATAATGAATTTGTGATATTTGATGTATCTAATAATTTTGAGGGTTTGTAGAGTAGAAATACTATTCAAGGCATGCAGGGATATCTATGGTTCCACATCCTATGGAGTAGATGGGGGAACATATTCAATGGGTGGAGGAAGAGGCTTTAGAGGTAGAAATTCAACATTATCATCCAAAATTTCCTCTGAAATGGCCATAAAGAGTGTTTTCTCCTTACATTTATGCCCAAGAAAATATTTCTCATCACAATTGTTGTAGAGACCTTTAAGTTGGCATTCTGAAATTTCTGCGCAGGTCAACTTTTGGATCTTGAGGGGTGGAGAGGATAAAGTGAAATTGATAGCAGGGGGGAATAATGGGATGGGGATGGGGAATAAATGTTGTCTTTTTAATTTGATCATTCACCACCTTTTAGGATTCTCGATCTATTTGAGAGGATTTCAACCAACTAGTAGGACGAGCCATTAAGACTTGTGTATGTATCTTTTCTTTCATACCACTAATAAATAATTCCTTGAAAAAAGTGTCGAACATGCCTTCTGTGCAGATGGTGAGTTTATCAAAAGAAAATATAAACTCTTCAATTGTACTAGATTGTTTAAGCTTGGTCAATGTTCCCAAATAATGAGCATTTTTTTCAAAGCATTCATAGAGGCCTGAGACAAATTGTGTCCAAGTAATATAACTTAAGTGGGAGTTCTTATACCATTGCCACCATTCCCACCATTTTCCATGTTCATATCTAAATATAAGACACCCACACAAAGTTTCATTAAGTCATTTTTGATGTCGTGTAAGGAAAAATAACATTCCATCTGAGTGACCCAGCATTTCATCTGAGTGACCCAACCTGTGGGGTCAGATCCATCAAATTTGTTGAGATCCACTTTAGGGATTCTATGCCATATTTGAGTCATAGGAACAAAACCAAGTGGGGTAGAGTGAGGTCTCATGGGATTTGGTGATTCAACTCCTTCCTTTTGGGATGGCTAGTCCCACCATTCATAACCCACAGATTGAGATTACATCACCACAATTTTGGATAGTTGGTCTGGCAATGATTCTAGGTCTACGATATTGTCATGGATGGTATCAAGATTTTTCTAGGTAGAGGAGTGGTTGCATTCTATTTTGTGTTGCAACTCATAACATAGAGTTTCCAAAGAGGAGACTCTAGTGGCTAGCTTTGCACCTATAGTAACCATAGCGATGTGGGTCCACAATAAAAAAATTACTAGATAGTGGTACCAAGGCGATCAACACCACGTTATGGATCTGTTGAGATAGTTTCCTTATAATGGGGTGAGTGGGTCCACCAAAAATACTTACTATAGAATGATACCACAACGATAAAATTGACACAAGGATTCTCTTGAGATGGGTCTGAAATAAGGGTGTGGGTAGGACCTAGAGTGTTTTTTGAAACTCATGTGAAGTTATACTCCCACCTAAATATTTCTCCACTAATAGAATTCTCAAATTCTCAATATTGTAGCTTATATAGGAATTTTTTGGACTGACAATAAGGAGTAGAGTTTCTAATGACATAATTCACAAATTCTCAATACAACAGTTTATGTAGGAATTTCATAGGATGACAATAGGGAGTAGGGTTTCCAAGGTTCTAAGGGAAAGGGAGTGATAGGTGCTACAACTCTCTAATATACATGTAGGGTCCAATAGTAGTACTTAGCCCAAAATATCAAGGCACCAACTAAGGAGTCTTGAAAGTACCCTTAGTTTCATTATTCGACTACCCATGTGCTAGTGAGTAATCTTCCCGAGTGTTCTTCTCGGTGCATTATAGCAACAAGATGGTCAATCAACTTATCTAAATATGGTTTCAGGTATCCTAGGGGATTTTCAATACACCCAAAGGTATGTGGAAGGGAAATTCCATATACATGTATTGTTTGATGTGGTACTACTCAAAGGGGTACCAATAGGGGTTACAAGGGTGTCCAATCAAGTGAAACTACTTTTATTCCCTACATGTATTATTCCAGAACCACATATTTACCCTCTGAACGATAGATCACTGTGTCATTGATAAATGTTAGAATACGTCTCCATCCTGAAAAAATACTCTAATATATTGGCTCAGGGAAGTGCTTTGATACCACTTATGATGTTCTTTATTAGAACATTGGAAGATTCAAAGAAGAAATAATAGAATACACCTAGATTTAGTACATAAATGATAGATTATAACAACAATAGGAAATAAAATAACCAGAATACCACAAAATGTTATACCTTTATTCATGAGAACAATGTTCACTTGCCTCTTCGAGGGGGAAACCTCCAATTGAGAAAATATCTAAGTACAATATACTTCACAAGACATCTCATTGCATTGCTTCTACTTCTTTATTTAGTCCTAGGAACTTTCTAGAGAGTGAACTTTTTAGTTGGTAGAACCTTCTAGTAAGCCTTTTACAATTGTTGCTTTCACACCACTACATGGGCTTTATTTACTAGAGATAGCATCCATACATAACAACCTATCTATATACTAATGGGGTTAGGGTAGGACCCTAACAATGAAAGTTTTTAATTCCTAAGAACATTAACTATTGCTAGATCAAAGAAATTTTAAGGAATTTCTGAAGTTGTTTGATTAATTACAATGTGCCCAAGTCACAAGAACATTTCTTATATTTTTAAGGTGATCCTTTTAAGTGGGGGGGGGGGGCACTAAGTTGGATGACTAGTTTGACCCTCTTTATTGGAAACCATCTAAACCTAACATCCTATGGGGTGTTTCCCTTACTCATCTAATTCTTTTTTTCATATTTTCTCTCATCCTTCGATTTTTGTTTTAATGCTTGAGGTTCCTTAAAGCATTGGGTTGGCATGCTTGTAGGTGGAAATTCTATAGGATTTGTTTCTTGGAAATTTGTCTAAAATGAAATGTTGGTGGGAAACTCTATGTTGTGACAAAATATATACATATATTTCTTAGATTTTCCAATAATTAGTATATTTTTTCTTTTAATAAGTTAAAATTCACTATGTGGTAATTGATTACTCACATGAACCACCTTGTAAGGATTTAAGTTTCATGGATTTGGAAAACAATATGCATACCCCTACTCAAGTGTACAAGGTCTTACTATGCATGTGTAAGACTCTAACACACTCTAATTTTCTAGGACATGTCTTACTCTTGCTTGTGAATACAACTAGTTCACATATTGTGTGCTAGAAATGTGCCTTGAAGCTATTAGGATTCTTTCATTCTAAAATCTCTAAGCTTATTTATGTTCTAAAAGGGAAGGGACTAAGTTGCTTTGTAACTTTATCTTGTATTTTATAATCATTTTTGAATGATGATATTAATAATATTAAAATGTTGCTTAAAAAATTAATAATAACCGAGGAAAGTAATTCAACAATCATAAGAGGGAAATTAATAAAGAGGATTGTAATTATGATGAGAATAATAATAAAACATATTCAAAAGATATTAATTGAGCATGTTTCTCTAAGCGTGAGTTTGTTAGCTCTTTGTATTAGTAATTTTGTGGGGTATTTCCATTATTAGTCCCTGCCGAAGGGACTATAGCGATTGCTCATCCATTGACTCACTATTAGTTTAGTTTGACTTCTAAAAATTTGCATTGTAACAAATTTGCATTGTTTACAAAGTTTTACATAATAGTTGATATTTTTTTTAATTAAATAATAAAAATAATATTTTTTATATGGATTCCTATTGAATATAAAATTTAGAGACTTATTGCAAATGCGACGACATGTTGAGGGTGAGGTACAATGTGGATGATTGGACATGAAAATTAATGTTAGTGGTTCAACATTCAGATCTAGCCATTTAATGCAAGCTTGATAGTCCATGACAATAAGGGATCTGGGTATTAAATTTTATAGCAACTTCACCCTATCTTCTACAATCTGCATCGTATCTCGAACTCGTGCTTCGAGTATAGAAAAACTTAAGCAACAAATTTTCTATCATTTCACATGCATAACATTTTCGACAGGGACATCGCCATTGCAATGGAATTTTTTTGTTTTAATATCGATGTTTATCCTTTACTTGATGGAATGTTTTTTTTTTCACTACAAGGTCAAAATTTAAGCAAAATTTATTGTGCACAAAATTATAGATACTGTTTGCAATCAATTCTTGTCTATGTCTCTCCTTGCAATTGTCTTTAGAATGGAAAAACTACTATAGGAATTTTCTATGGGACTCCAAGATAACGTGAGTTCTCCTCCAACTTTACCTAATTTGTTTCCATCACAACCTTGATGAATGTAATCAAGGAACTTCTAAGAAAACTTGAGATACTTTTTCACTCACTTCAATATTCAAATTCATCAAAATCAATTCCCTAGTCATACCTCAATGGGAAATTTATCAACATGGTTAAGGTTCTTTGAGTTCCCCTTTGGACCCTTCAAATGCAAAATGGTTGGGTTTTCATATTCCAAGTGAATTGCATCATATGCAATGAGTGGGTCTCTCTCTTGTAATCATATTATAAAAATTGAAAGAGATTAGGATTTTCCACATGAAGGGTTAAGCTTGTGGGTCTTCATCCACATTGATGTGATTACCCTTCATTCCAATCAGTACAATTACCTTTCATTCCAATTGATTAAATTACCTTCATTGTTATGACGATGATCTCCTTCAATCGAAGGATTGAGATCTTCTTCATCCTAGTGGCTACGATACGTCTTCCCAAGGATGCAATTTGACTTTGTTTATATGGTTGCAACTACTCATGTGTGCAGTTAATCGAGACCAATATTTTAAAAAAAGGGTGTGGGATCATTCCTTTTAACAATCACAATCTACTCTTGTCCCAGACACAATGACCTAGTCTTCATTGAATTCTGGTGAGTTTTGTTACTTTAAATATTGTCGACTCTTGACCAAGGGTATCGTTTCTTTCAGAGTGCAGGATAACACTCCTTCTAGAAAATGGCATTTGGGCCATATATATGTGGGATTCCCTCCTAAACATGTGAAGGGAATCACTTCTAGTTAAACAATAACTAGAACTCAATCAAAGGTATAGCTTGGATTTGAATAAATGGTATTTTTTATGATGCCTTAGCCATTCCATTTTTTATGTCCTGTTTTGGACCACACCTCCCTAATTTGAAGGATTTTGGTCCCTAAAAGCTTCTAACACAGAAGGTAAGGGGACAAATCATTGAATTTTTCCCTCTCATACAACTTTATCTTCCTCAATAACCATCCTTTGAGTCCAATCTACCATATTTCTTGTTTTCCCCTACATGTATTCCAAACCTTTAATTGCATAACTAAATCCCCCTTCAACTCCTTAAGAGAAATCAAGGTGAAATCCTCCACCATCGGAAGTACTTTCCCTTCTTCCTCCTCATCCAACATAGAGGCTTAGAAGAGGAGAAAATTTTCCACATTTACATGTATGGTGGTAAACTCAAGCAAAACGAATTGTTACTTACTTTTTCAACAATGCCAAAAGGTTAATACCTCGGTTGCTTCAACTTATTGGATCTCCCCTACAATATTTCCTTGTTGAGATAGAACAAGATACAACCTCCAACTTGGAACTTATGATCTATCTAATGTTGGTTATGGTGATCCTTATAATTCGCCTAACTTTGTCCCAATCACTCGTGTACCTATCGATCAATTTTCCTGTGTAATGTCCTAGTCTTGATCCTTACATTATAATATGTTAAATCATGTATTATTCAAATGACGAGGATATCTTAAGAGACTCAAACCATAAGGGATAAGTTAAATGATCCTATGTGTAAATTATGTAATTACATTGTAATATTCCTAATCCAAAGTTGAGGCCAAAGGGCGATTAATGAGTGTGTGTATGCAATGTTTAATTTTCTAGCAGCCTAGACATATGTGGTCTATGAGGAAGTATGACATTGATCAACATTGATTATTCACTAACAAGTAAACATTCCCATGGTGTGTTTCGGTTTTGTAAATGTATGTACATTGCAATAAAATATAATGATCAATAATGACTACAAGTGAAGTAGGAAACAAGAGGGGAAGAAAGGGGACCTACAAAACTAAAAGGAAATAATCATGTTGTATTTTTCCCACCCATTTATCCTAAATTTTTAACCTTGGTCTAAGAATCATTAATTATTTACCAACCTTGACATTTATTGTCCCAAAGGAAATATAAGTGGGCTTCTTATAAATGTGTGTGATCTCTTCCTTGCATGAAGTATATAATCTATGAACTTATACACGCAAGTCATTATTCATGTTCACTAATTCTCCCTTTGAACATTCCTCTCCTGCACAAAGTGTTTTCTAGTGATTACTCTTCTTTGTTCTCATTGCTTTACTATTATGGAATGTGAAAAACATGATTATGCTTGTAGGTGAATGTCTAGAGGAATATAATTTGTTATTCATAAATAAGATATTTGGCACCCATCATTGGATATTTATCGCCATCCTGAACTACAGAACTAGACATGAAGGGGGGTATCTTGAGGGATTGAATGACATAAAAGGAGATCCTATTCCTAGTATGGTGCAGGTTGACGGTGATGAGATGTTGGTGGGGTAGGAATGTTGTGGTAGAACAGTTTGGAAAGGTTAGTTCAATTTTTATGAAATCTAGGAATTGGGATGAGTGAGGGAATTAGAGATAACTAGTAGGGTTTCTCCCTTGTGGATTCATATCCCTAGCTAAGAGGTGTCCTTTTTGATGACCTACAATTGGGTGGAATATTATTCATTTGCAACCAGTTGGTGGAGAATTTCTAGATAATATAAGTATTTCATTGATGATTATGAATATACTAATTATATCGTATTTACTTGTTATGGATATTTAATCTTATGGATTTATTCTGTGTTGAATGCATGTTGTCCATAGATCAATGAAATTAAATATAATATATAAATTCAAGTTGAATTGAATTATCAATTGTTTTAGAAAGGTTTTCTTTCATTTGTAGATTTTCTTAAATCAAATTATTTTCATTTGTTTTCATTGTTTTTTCCTTAAAATGCATCAATGAGGCATTTAGGTTGGATTTGGAGTGCCACATCACCTCAATATGAGTATATATTTGTTTGGGTACATTACAACCTGACTTTGTTAATGAATTTTCTACTCTACTTTTCTTCTCATTAGCTCTAACATATTTTCATTTTCCTGCCCATATACAACATCAAATCATGACGGTAGAAAATAACCACAACAAGATACAAAAGGATATTTTAGGGTATATAAATTTACTTCCCTATTATAATCATGTTGTATATAAACCAAATATTCATCCCAAATATTCATATACTTCTAATTGTATCTTCTCATCATAGTCTTGTTCACAACTTCTTTTTTCCCATCTGTATGTGGATGGAAAGTGTTAGAGTGCTTTGAATTCATGTCCATTATTTCCTATAATGTTGTCCATAATGTACCCATACATGTGAAAATAATAATTCAACTGCTTTAGGACCTTTATTTGTATTCTTGCACATAAAACGTTTTAGCATATAAATCTCATCTACGAATAAGCAAGACCTCCCTTGGATATTCCCTTGATCCAAGACAGACAACAAGAAATATCGCTATGGGGATTCCCGAGATATAATTAGATTTATTTAATTTTACACTATATTTGGGAAGGGGAACACACACACACACACACACACACACACACACACACACACACACACACACACACACACACACACACACACACACACACACACACACACACAAATCAAATGAAGGACAAGTACATCCGTGTAATCATACCTTGATTCATGATGCAGTCCTCTGTGGTTCTTAGTCCTACTCCTCCCTGTCCCTCACACATGCAAGGTTGACCTGAGATGAAGACTAGTCCATATGGAAAATCTCCTATGAAAATCCTACAACATGTACCTGTAAATAATTCTCCCTCATCTTGCTCGTGGAATTCCTTCCTTATATAGATTGGTGGAGGAGGCTAGGATAGGCTTCTCGATATCTAGAAATTAGTGAACCTCGATTGGATTGAGAATTCCCAAGCTCATATCATGAGATAAACAACTCACCCAACATTGAAATCCTTGAAACTCAACAAATATAGAAGGAATAGGGGCAGTCGCAGGATGATAGTAGTGTAGCCATTGACCATTTGTGGGCTTCCAGTGATGCATCTAGTGAATATTCATGCTCTACCAAACAATTGGGGTGCAATCACCCTAAAAATGAGTTAAATCTAGGGCATAAGAGTGTGTCTCAACAATGAATCATCAATGGGTCATCCATGACTTCCTAGGGTGGAAAAAAAGGATGTAACAGATGCCCCTTAATGTGTGATTTCAGAAGAGGAAATGATGGACGAAACATATTACGATAATGGTCACCAATGTGAGGCAGCATAAGAAGGTAGATAAGAGATCAAGAAAACACTAAGAACGTGCAATCAGAAATCAAGTATATATAGATCATCCTCGAGGTAGACATACCCATGTTTGGAAGAGAAACAAAGCATGGATGCTAACAAAATACACTGCGGATCCATGAAGTGAAATTCAAGACCATGGAAAAGAAAAAGTACACAGTGGATCCATGTCGAAAAATAGATCATAGCCATGAGAAAATACAATGTGGATCTATGTCATAGTATATATCAGGAAGACATCGAGCACTAATGAGATTTCCCGCGTAGTATTCAAAAAACTCATACAATAGTGATATATTCCATTGCAACCTAGGAGGGGTAGCATGAATGAGTGATGTGGTCCAAATCCCAAGGTCTTCATCCCAAACCCTAATGGTACGATTCTACAACATGGGAATAAATGAATTGATGTCGAGCATGGTAGAAACCATTTGATTACTAGGCATTGAGGTATACTGTTAACAAATGTGAGGGATCCTAATGTATCTAGTACAATATCGCGAGTGTGAATAGAGGATATGATGTATAACATTCGTAGAATTGATTGATCAGGAGCCAATAATGTAAACCCATTGTCGATTGTGAGGAATCCTTCCACTGAGGACTGCAAGATCTAAGGTACTAGCTGGTTTCTATATCCCTCTCCTAGATAATGTGATAAATTTTATAGGAAGAGATCTATCAATTGAGATCCTCAATGTATCCCCCATCAATCAACACAAAAAATATATCGAGAGATGATGTGAGGAGATAGAATCATCAAGTAAAACTGAAACAGGTATGAAAAAAATAGATGGTCATCAAGATTGCAGATGTAGGCCAACTCAGGTTTAACTTCCCTTGAACATATATCATGACATAATGATGACTTGGTAGCCAGGCTCAAGAGCACCACTAATATAGTGCAACAACACATGAGGAATTAAAGAACTCTCCATAATGATTGAAATAGTAACCATTCAGAGGAGTATATGTGACTCATATGAATGGTATAAGGCTCTTAGGAAAGATATAACACAATTGTAAGACAATGACACAAACATTTTCCATGTTCAAGGGAAACACAAATGATGATTTCCACTTTTGTAAATACATATCAATGGTAAAAGACGCCCCCACCACTCTTGTTTTTAGTGTCTCCTTCATGGTTTAACCAACATGAAAGAGATATAAAAGTGTGCTTGATAACATCCTTTTCATATAGTTTCACGAGTCTAAAAAAGAGGTAAAAGTGTACTCGTGAGGTGTCTTTTTCATGGTTTAATGAGCACAATTTTTTTTTTTAAGTTATCTCATCGGGTGTCTTTTTCATGGTTCAATGAGCATGAAAAATAATTAAAAGTTATCTTGTCTGGAGAGAATGAGTGGCTTAACAACATGCATCGATGTTCCAAGCGCATGGAATTGAACTAGGAAAAATGATTGCATATCGGTACTGACAAGTGAGCTTCACTTATAGCATCGACTATCTCCATGGGTAAAGGTCACTAAATATAGGCAATGGAATGTAAAATAAATAGTTTAAGAGTCATTGAAAAGGTGGTAAGTGGGTTCAAGGAAAACAACAATGCAATGATAGGCATCAAGACATGAGCATCAAATGCATATGTGATTGTAAAGTAACATAAAAATGATGGGAACCCTATCGAGATATGGCCAAAAAATAGATGAAGAGATAAGAATGAGGCTTAGCTTTGAGTCATGGTGGGTCTAAAGGAGGGATCTTAAGAGTACAAGAAATCACATCATGGGCACCATATGGAAATCATGGTGCTAACCAGGGTTCCCATGGAGGGTAGGCACTATCATGCAATTTACAACATGAAAAAATAGAATGGCTAATGTCACAGCATGACACGATCGAACCTAAGGAATTATGATGACATAATGGATGGTTAATAATGTAAAATAGTGAAACAGGGAAAAAATTGTCCCTATATGCCATTTTGAAACACGTACCTCAACTTTAGTTGATGTTTCCATACAAAATTCCAAACAAAATTTCACCATGTCATATAAAACACATCCATAAATACTTTACTCAGGGTTAAAATGTGTAGTGAAATCTAAAAAAAAAAAATGTTTTTGGATTTTTTGGATATGATATATGCAACACAAAAATCACTCACACCACACACCTATGTACAAGGCACTAAGAATCTAGATAATTTATGAAAATTAGATCCCATTTCTAGGCTTAAGCTAAGGATCTTGATCGTCACCAGTGAATTCATGAATCATTGTTGACAACATGTGGCACACCATGTTGGGGCCACACCACACAAAATTGAAGTTTCATGTATGAAGAGACTCATTATGAGTAGTTTCACGAGCTATGAAAGCTCCTTGATGATTCCCATCAAGACACAAATGAGGTATGAAATATTTATCTTTGGTATGATTGGGAGCAGAAGATTACGTGGCAAGTTCAGAACAAGATATCTGAGGTGCAAAGAGGTCAAGAATGGGAATTTCACTCGATGTCCTAGAAAATTTCCCCAATCCTATATTGAAACTAATTATATTAACCCTTGTTGGTTCCAATTAAGGAAGAAAGGATGCCCAATGATGCTCATATTTCCTTGGCTTATCTATTGAACCCATGACTTGCAAGGTGACCTCCTCTGAAGGAAACATGAAATCAAGGGACTCATGTGAATGTGGAGATTCAACAACCCTTGTGGGTAGAGTAGGCTAATCATATTCTATATTGGAATGAAGTTTCTGACTAGTGTCAGCTAATGCTGACTGGATTTCCTTATAGGTGATCTCAATTGTTATGAGTGGTATGCTAGCTCTGCTCTACTTCCTCAAAATGAGGTACCACCCAAGGATGAAAAGACTTGAGGGGATACATAAGTAAAATAAGAGATCATATTGATCAGAGTAATGTGCTAAGAAGGAGATGGTGGGGGAAGGGTAAATGTACCCATTAAATAGAAGTATTTGAACATCCATGAACCAACACTCGTATAAGCACTCTCAGAATCACCGACAAAGGGTATATTAGAATTTTCATTGGTCCTAAGGTCTGGGGTAAAGAAGGAAAGTTGATTGATAGTGACGATATTCCCTTTGTGAGGAAAGAGAAGGACCCTAAAGAATAACAAGACGAAAACCATCATATTGCAGAACCAAGTGCACCCTAGTAGAAAATTACACTTCAGAGGAGCATCAACCACCTCCACCTCGACGAAGACGTTCTTACCACCTAAATTAATGGGAAATGTGGAAATAATACCATGAGGCCTAAACATGTGTCAATCGAAGGCCTTCAACATAGTTTTAGACAGATTGAGCTTTGGAGAGCGAAAGGATTTCCAATAGGAAATGGACATGATGTAGGTAGAGGCACCTTCATCAACAACTATGAGGAATATGTTTTTACACTTTCACTTGGATTTGAAAAGAAATTTGGTGGGAAATCATATAACAAGATTGTTTCAAGTCAAACTCAATTAAACTAGACTCTTAGGGATCAACCCCACCTACTATTGAAAAACAATATTTTCATTATGTGGGTAAACTCAGTAGAAATTCTAAAGCATACATGGCACATGTTGTCTAGGCCAAGTATTCCACAATAATGTAGTTGTGGGTGGCCCACGTATTCAGGTTATGCATCATGCATCGAAGAACACCCTTTGGTGGGAAAAACAATGTCTTGAAGGATGACTTCTCTATCTAGAGAGGGGTACTAGGTTGGGAAGAAGGGACCTAATCCTGGTTTGCATGAACAACCTTAATATTATCATATTTGTGTTCTCTACTTTGTAAAGAAACCGTTTGGTCACATGAGTATGTTGGAAGTCAAGGAAAACCCCTCAAATTGAGGAGTACCTTCCATGCCCCCTTGCGGAGGGGTAGGATTTGATGCAACCATTTTTTGTGGCTCGGGGGGAGGGGGATGGATGAGATAAAAAAGTAGGTTTCTAGGGAGCCTTCTGTTGGGAAAATTAGCGATGAATTTCATCCATATTGGGACATTGGTGAGTAGGATGGTATTCCCCACAAGTCTTGTCGATAAACCTATTCTTTTTCTTCTCTTTTGTGCCACCCCCATTATTCATTTTGTTTTGAGGGGCTCCATGCTCATTTTTAGAATTTGTTTTATTTTTCTTCTTCCCTTTGTCGAAGATTCTTTGGTTGTGTGGATTGCACCAAATTCATCTTGGAGGGTTTAGAGAGATCCTGAGAAATCTAAGTGGTGGGCGTAGCAACTGGTGGGTGTGATGAAATGTGAATTTGACTCAACTGTCCAACTAATTGGCTCATAGATGCACTAAAAAAAGAACCAAATATACCATTGACATGGGGTTCTGGGTTTGGCCTATGAGGATCCATTGATGGATCCATAACCTGTGGGATAATATTGTATAATGTTCTAGACTAATGGTAGATCATGTCTAAATGTTGGGCACACAAGATAACTTTCTCCTTGGAAGCCTCCCTTTCCATAGCAACATCCTTGGTGATAGGTGGCAAGAGGGATTTGGTAAACCACTCCATGATAATTTGGTAAGGAATCTTGGCTTTGATCATCCTACGTCACCCCCTCCACTCATGAATGCGATCAGAGATGTGGGTGGACGTATCTTGTTGCAGGGATGTCAACAGATCTATCCCAGTCTTATACCTAATGAAAAATTGGAAGTGCATAAAAAATTCCATTACCAAGTCATTGAAGTTAGTGAGGGAAGCACACTTAAGTTCAATATACCAGTTTGCGGCACCTCTAGTCAAGGATCTCTGGAAAAGACATATTCTGACACTATCATCCATCAAAGAGTTGGATGCGTACCATAGGTGATAGGTCATAACGTGTGTGGATGGGTCTTCTCCTAGTTTTTCATCAAACTTTGGCATGCTCGAAGGTAACTTGGTAGGTACGACTGAACATAGTAGGCTATGGCGAATGGGGGCATTTTTCAAATACAACAAGTCTAATGTCACCAAGAAAAGCAATGGGGTGTTGGAAAAGGAACAGTAGGTAGGTGAGGAAGCATACTATTGATTAGATGGACCTTGAGGTACCCCCATGTTTGGGTTTGTGACGAGATTTAGATTACTAAAAGGGTTATTTCCCCTAAGGATAGAAGAACTCCCGGGAACATGATTAATCTTGGAACCATACATGTCCCCAAGAGGATTTCCTATAGGGATAAAAGGACTTCAAGAAAAATTACTACTTCCAGGACCATCCATGCCCCCAAAAGGATTACCTCTAGGAGCAGACATGGACCCTAAAAGAATAATATGTCCTTGATAATAACTAGCCCGAGAGAAATAACTTCTAGGACCATATGTGTGGATGAAAGGATAACCACTCCACTAAGTGTAATTTTCCCTAGGGGGAATGCCCCTAGGATCAATGGTATGATTGGAAGGTCCACCACTTCGTAGACCATAATTTCCCTTAGGAGGAATTCCCCGAGGAACAATGGTATACATGGAAGGATTAGAGATTCTCGAAATTGGTGTGCTACCCCATGGGATGTTTAATCCCCCAAAAAAATTGCTACCCCTATCTTCGCTAGGAGTATCCCCAAACTCACTAGACACATTCCAATCGAACAAAATACCAACATTTGACATTATCAAGCTGCCTATAGGGATGATGAAGGTGGAAGAAGTTCCACTTCCGGTGTTGAAACCAAGGCTTTCCCCCCATTGGATGGAGATATAGATGTGGGAATTGCAAAAAATGAGATGGGTGTGCTAATGCTAGGTGTACTCATGGAAGGAAAGGAATTCACAACTAACATCCCCCAAATGGAGACACTTGGCGAAATGGGAAAATATGGTGTAGGTCCAATGACACTAAGAGACAACAAGGATGACATCATAGGGGTTCCTCTTGTAATTCTTATCGATGGGATTGAAGGCTTAGCTACAGTAGACGAAACACTTATGCCCAACATGATGTCAGGATCAATGAACAAGGAAAAAATATCACCAGAGATTTCCCTAACCTAGATGAGTACAAGGTCATTAGGACGAGTCAAATGAGGGATAGATAAGGTGGAGGATTTTAATTGACCACTTCAACTTCCACATGCTCACTCTCCTCAAACCTTCTATCAGACTCTTTAAACTCTTTGTCACCTATCACTCTCCATTTAAGAGGGGGTTGTTCCACCACCTATGGTGAAAGTCCTCGTTGTCGATGGGACCAATGAAGCGATTGGTCTGCCATGGTGAATAAAGTGTGTTATAAAAAAGAAAAAAATCAACCTATGGATGAAATAGACGCATAACCAAAGAGAACACCCTTAAAAAATATAGGATGTCAACAAGAAATACCAATGGATCAATGGACCTCCCAAAAACCAGCCCTCTATAGGATGTCAAATCCCTGAAAGATTGGATAACGAAGGTGTGGGGAACAATTATGATAACCCACATGTAATAGTACTCTAAGAAAAGGAATATGCAAATCAAACCAACAAACATAAATCAAATGGCTGTGTGATATTAGTAGTGATTCCCCCGAGCACACTCCAATGCCTACACAGGATCAAAAATTGAAAACTTAAAATATTTTCTAGTAACAAAACACTCTTGAACACACAAAAACTAGATGAAAAAGGAACAAAGACACAACTAGATATGAAATGACCTATTTTGGACACTGCCAAGATCACCATTCACTAGGAATTGAGCTCACTCAAACAAGCAAACCCAACCAAATAACTCAAGACACCTCAAATTTGCTTTAAAATAAAATAAAAACAAAGAAGAGGCTCAAACAAAAAGGATATCTATGCTATCATAACCCTAATAGGCTCATAAGAGTAGGAAAAGTTTGGATATGATCAAGGAAAATTTTAAATTTTTTTGAAGAAGAGTCACCTACAGGGGCGGTTGTGGCCCAACAGGTATGCAACTAGCGACCATTTGTAGGAGCTTGCATCCCAATGAGTATGCAACTCACAATTAGTCGCTCTGGTGTGAAATAGTTAGCTAAGACCATCTACAAAGTTATAGGAAAAGGCCTAGATCTGTCCTAGGTGTGACAGATCCAAAAGAGAGTGATAAGGAAGACTGATAAACTACATAAACAAGTTTCAGAGGTAAAGAAACAAGGATAATAGTACTAAGGAATAATAAAATATTCTTCCCCAGCAGAGTCACCGGTTTTGTTAGAGGATAAATCTGACCTATGGATAAGAAAGAGATCCCTTAGATGTACCCTTGATCCAAGCTTGATAAAAGGATAGATCACTATGGGGTTTCCTTAGATATAATCAGATTTATTTCCCTTTACACTAGATTTGGGAAGGGGAAAACACATATATCTATATATATAAATCAAATGAAGGAAAAGTACATCAATGTAATCATACCTTGAGTCATGATGCATTCCTCCTTGGTCCTTGCTCCAAATCCTTCCTATCCCTCACACAAGAAAGGATGAGACGAGATGAAGACTAGACTCCATGGAAAAGTTCCTTTGAAAATCCTACAACATGTACCTATAAATTATTCTCCCTCATCTTTCCCATGGAGTTATCTCCTTATATAGGTTGGTGGAGGAGGCTAGGAAAGGATTCTATATCTCTAGAACTTAGTGAACCTCAAATGGATTGAGAATTCCCAATCTCATATCATGAGAGAAACAACTCACCCAACATTAATTTCCTTAAAATTCACCAAATCTAGAAGGTTTAGGGGTAGTCACGGGTTGGCAGTAGTGTAGTCAACAACCAATCACAAGATGCCAGTGATGCAACTAGCAACTGATCAGACTCTATCAAACAGTTGGGGTGCGAACACCCTAAGAAATGAGTGAAATCCAAGGCGAAAGAGTGTGTCTCAGTAATGAACCATCAGTGGGTCCGCCATGAGTCCCTAGGGTGGAAAATAAGGATGTAACAAGAATCCCACACATTTTATTGAATGTATCCACAACTATGAACAATCAATCATTTGATTTCCTTGTTATTGTCACTCTTCTAATTAAATCCACAGAGATTCTCTCCCATGGTTTGTTGGGAATTGAACTAGTAGAGGCATATGAAGTCTAATATTTCTATTAGTAGGTTTACTATCACTACGCAATGCACGACTTTGTATGTATTTAGATATCTTATCTTGCAGCTTGGGCCAATAGACACTATTACCACTCAAATTGTACTTAATTATAAATTCCCTAATCCACAAGGTACAACTCAAGGGAAATTGTTAGGATGGTTAGCATTATCACCTCTATAAACTATCCTCTTCACTTTAGATCAAATCTCCTCTGGATCAAGGGGGCATCCCTAGTAGGATTACTAAGACCAAGTAATGAAGCACAAGGTAAAGTTGAGAATAACCTTAGTAAAACATAGTTTTGGGGTTTTCAGGGTTTTGAAATAAGTGATGGAATGAAATAGAGATCAATGCCAAATCCAACTAGGGCAATGGAGTCAAGGTGAATCAAATGGAAATGACGTCAAGAAGAAACCCTCCTAAGAGTTGGTTTATTTCATTCAAGTATTATGGATTGGGTATTAGAACCAAGATGAAAAATAATCCTTCGCCTAATCAATATTAACAATGGATGTCAAGGTCTACAAGAAGGGGGCCTCAATGGAAAAACCGTCACCTACAAGATTAATTATGATTTCATGAACTTACTCAATACTTTTTCTAAGGAACCAAAATAAAATCAATCATGGTAGAAAGTATTTTCCAAACCAACAAAGGAAGAAGGAAGGAAACCCTAGAACATATTCCCTTCAAGTGGTAAAATTACCCCTCAAATGGACCAATCATGAAGGCTTGTAGAAGACTTGAATATTTCACCATAATCCTTAAGCACCAAATAGTAACCAAGATAGAGAAGCTTAAAGAATTGACAACATTCATACACAAAGAAATAACCTTTTACACCATGAATGATCCAAGAAAGATATGTCAATTAATCTCCAAGGACTGAAAGCTCCAAAGATCCAACCATGAGTAAAAATGAGGAAGGGAGCGGCTATTTAGAGAGTGATTCTCACCTTCCTTTACAATAAACTATTATTATCTCATGAGAGATCCTTATATTTAGGCTAAGAAAAGTAAAATTCAATACTCCTACAACTAATTAATCTAAAACAACAATAAAATAAGGTGGTGAAACCACTTGTACAATGATCAAGATGAAAATATCCCAAGAGAGAAGGGTGTATTCTTAAGAAAATGAAGGATGAGTTTCCAAGATGCAAGATTAGCCTCCAAAGGCCCCCAAAATTTGTATATTCTCAACCACCTACTCCTAGATTCCAATATTCACCTACAAAATCAACATCACTCACATACTCTTCCTCATAAAATCCATGAGTGAATAATTCAATCTTCATTATCATGCCCACAACTGAGATCTTCTTTATGGGTGGTTTGGAAAACATATCGACTACCTTGTTAGTCATGGCCTTCTTATACTTGGTCAAGAATGGAATTGTTGAAAGAATATCATCCATTTGTAGTGCCTCGTTTATTGTAATTTGGTATAACTTTGAAAATACTAAAGAGGTTAGTGGTCGGTATGGATCCTAGTCTCCTTACCTAGTAGGTAGTGCTTCCATTTATTCATAGATTGCACTAACACATAGAGTCTTGATCATATTTGAGATATTTCATAACAACTCCATGAAACAATGCAAAGAGATAGTTGATGGGTCTTCCTCCCTATATAAGGATAGAACCCATGGCATACCCACTTGAATGGATCTCAATTTCAAATGGCTACTACAAATTAAGAATTTCCAAAACTTGTGCCTCACCGATATTCACTTTCAATTATTCAAAATACCATTGTTGTTGTTTTCCCAAATGAAAAATTATGCCCATGTGAAGTGGAGCAACAATTGTAGAGAATGATGAAAATATTTTATTCAAGTATTGAATTTCCCCATCAAAGATTCTCATCGATGTCACACTAGTGGGTATGGGCCATTTTCAAATGGCCTTAATCTTTGCTAAATCAATATTTAATTCACCTCCACTAATCACATGTTCAATGTAAACTAAGGAATGTCTAGCAAACTCACATTTATTGAGGTTTTCCAACAATTGATGCTTCTTTAGTTCCTCTAGTACCTACTTCAAATGAGAAACATGTTCTTCCCACATGGTACTGAATATTAATATGTCATCCAAATATTCAATTAGAAAAGAATTGTTGAATGGATGAAGCACACCATTCATTAGAGGAAAAAAAGTGGTTGGCGCATTACATAAAGAAAAATTCGTAAGTAACCACTCATAGAGACCTTGTCATGTTATGAAAGAAATATTCCACGCGTCTTATTATTTCATTTGCACTTGGTGGTATCCAGACTTCAGGTCCATCTTGGTCAAGTCCTTTACTTTCCATACTTGATCTAACAAGTCATCAATATGTGACAATGGGAAATGGTTCTTGATGGTGATATTCTTCAATGCATTGTAGTCAATGCACATTCTTCAACCTCCATCCTTTCTTGGACATAATGATAAGGGTATTTTTTAAGGATTCAAATATCAGACGAAGTAGTATTCTAGGTGATTATTTTTGTTTGAAAAAATCATACATATAGATATGTAGGTGAAGATTCAATAGAAATATATAATTCACTATTAAATATTGTAAATTTTGGTGAACATTACCAATCTAAGCATATTTTACGTAATAATAGATGGTTTTTTATAGAGAAAATGGTCAATTGGTGAATATATTTTTTGAAAAAAGGACAAAAAATATCCCCTAAAAAATACCATTGATGTTGGGTTTTGATGAACAAGGGAAAGTGCTTGGCCTTATAACTCATGTTGCAATAACTGTTGCAACTATTGCTTTACTTCATCTACGTCAACTTCTCTCTTTAGTGGTAGTGCTTTGGTTTCTTGAAACACTTCCTTGGATGCTTCCATAAGTTGTCACTCCTCCTTATTACATCTTTCTAAGGATTCTTTGACCTCCATTTTACCTTCGTTATGTTGATTCTCTCTTAAGAACGACAATACAAACTTCTTGTTTGTACTAATCATTTTCCTTTCCTAATATTCATTTATGAAGGAGGTCCTTGATTTTCCTTTATGATTAGTGGCAATGAAATTCTACCCATCCTTTATCGAGTGGTGTTGGTTTTCCCTTCATGTGAAGACAACATCTAACACATACATGTATGGGCTCCCAAGTATCACCACACATACCTCAAGTAGTATTACTTCCACACCTACCTCATTAATGTAGTTTGCATCTATGAAAAATATGAACATGCACTACTTGGTGACTCTCAAGTCCATGTCTTTAGCAAGAGTATAATGTTAGGGATGGTATTGCACTCCCAACCCAAGGTTTTCTACTATCTTGGAAGGTACTAAATTTGATTTCAAATCAAAATAAAAAGACAATCAACCTTCATCTTGCACATTTTTTCCTTTCCTTTTCTTAAGATGAAGCCATTTTATATTCGTTTGTTCCTCCTTATATGTAACAGGAAAAAACTGTGACTTAAGAAGGTCCTTGAACATGTCTCAGTCAGTCACTAATGGTTTATATTTGAGTTTTCAAGTAGTTGAATCATTGTCCCACCATGTCAAAACATGCCCTTCCAAATTCAAATGGGAAAAATAAATTATTTATACTCCACTCACTCCATGATGCACATTGAAATAGACTTCTGACTATTGTAACCACTGACTTAATTTCAGGTCTTTGATCTCACATGCATACGACTTGATGTCTATATTTTCCTCCAATGTTCTTTATTTTTGCTACAATCTCCAAATCTCTGCATCTTTGGTTTTTCTAGTTTGGGATTCTCCTCATTTTCAACTTCATCTTCAAAACTTGACTCTTGAGGTATATTTGTTCCTTTTTCTTGAGAATCATTGCAACAACCAAGGAAATGATGTTCTTATTCATCTTCAACATGTTTATGGTCACATGAGAAACATTTAAATACATTTGAGTCATCTGAGTCTCCATATTTGTTAGTCTGGCATCTGTCTCATTGTACTATTGATTTTCTCCCATAGCTGGATCCTTGGGCTATTTTATCCTTCTCTTTAATCCAATCTTGGGGTCCTCTAAAAATAATTCTCCACCATTTTTTTATTTTCTTCGGTCCTATACCAATTCAAATCAAAGTGATCCCTTTTGACCTTCAATATTTAAAACTGACTTTGATACTAATATGATCTATAAATGGTGGTAGGTATCTTACTAACCATTGTGTCACAATGGATATGCAATTAACTTTTATTATTGTTTCTAGTGGGTTTAAAACCTCTTCTTATGCGGGTTACCAAGCCATTAATTTGGTGAATGTATTGTTTTCTATTTAATTATATATAATAATAACAAAATTTTAAATGAACCACACATATAACCAAAAAAAATACTTTACACAGAGATTTACACTAGAGAGCTCAAGTGGGAAAACTCCAACAATGGAATGACTTAAGTTTGTGCTTTATTGAATCTTCAAATAGAAAGTTTTATAAATTACAAGCTCAACACTTGAACAAAGATTACTATGTAGAGAACTCCAACTACTATACTAAATTCTTGTCTTTGTTCTCCCTTGCAAGTGTTTTGAAAATGGAAAACCCACAACGAAACTTTGAGCTAGAGTGACTTCTCCTTCAACCATCTCTAAGATGTCTCCATCATCACCTTGATAAACTCAATCAAGGCACTTTTATGAAAAATTGAGAACAATTTTACACTCTCTTCAATATTCAAAACTGCCTAAGCCAACCTCTTGATCAATACCTCAATGACCAATTTATTAGCTTGTTTAAGGCCCTTCGAGTTCCTCTTTGGACCCTTCAAATACCAAATGGTTACATTTTCATATTCCAATAACTATTGCACAATAGTTAATGACTATGATAATTTCTATCCAATCATGTCACCCACCATGAAGGAGTCAGGTTAATGCCCACTCTCTTGTTCCAAAAAAATTGCATCATTTGCAATGAGTGGATTGCTTGTTGATTATGCAAGTGGTTCCCACAACCAACATCTTGAACCACTCCATGAGGTTAGAGAATATGTAGGTGGGAATGATCACCTAGGCATTTCTAGCCCCCAAGATGACTCAAGTCAATAATGAATGATCATGTAACTTGGGCATCTTGCTATGTGTGAGAAAAACTAGTCTGCAATGAAGAATCATGCAACTTGAAGACCCAACAATAAATATGAATCATGTGATAATTGAATTTGCATTTGGTATGTGCGTGCCGTGTGTAGAGGCAAAGAATGAGTGACTGTAGAGAAGGCTCACCGCCTAGAAGGTAGTTGCGTGGAGAATCTCCTGGTTCACACGCGTTCCAAGGTATACCTCTCACCCAAGCTCTGGTATCTGCGAGTGAATGTGATCGAGGCATAGGACATTCAGCCACAAGAAAAGAGCTGCTATGCAGAACTAAGCGTGAAGGTCCAGTTGGGCTCTCAGTGTTTTAATACCCGAGTTTCTACGAAACGGAGCAATCACCCATTCTGGAATGAAGATCTGTTTTTTGCAATAGCCTATTCTGGAATGAAGATCTGTTTTTGATGTTGTTGTTGCAGAGCCTTTCGAGAAGCATCCTGTATTGACTGTGGAAGATTGCGTAGGTCCAGTAAAGGAGGAAGTGGTTGGGCATTCTCATATTTTCCTTAACGCCATCGAGAAGCGGACGGATCACAGGCAGGTGAGCTACTGCTGGGTTAATCTTAAAATAAAAAGGAAGATCAAGGAGAAAATGGCGGCGATGGAAAATTCAATGGAAGGATTCATCTCCGCCTCTGCTTCGACAGGAATTACCATGTTCTTGATGAGGCCGGAATTTGAGCCGACATAAGTCAAATGCTAGAGTTGCTGGGCTGACAACAGATTTTGATGCTTTGGATGTAACTGTGAACGGTGAGCATGTCGAGAAGAGGAGAGACAGCAAACGGGTTGCTGGGATCATCGTGGTGACTAGCAAGGAGCCCAAGGAAATGAATGGCAGTTTGCCTACAATTAGGTTATATAGTTTTTTTTTTTTGTTTCTAGTAAGACAGTTTGAATTGTTTTGTTAAACAAATTAGATGCTAATAGGGAATCCATAAATGTGATAGTAAAATTCTTTGGCCATGGTAAAATTAAACTTGTTCCTTGAATTTATTTGGAGTTTGTAAAGCTAAACTTGTTGAGCCTCTTGAAGTCAATGTGTGATGTATTGTTAGATGTGACAAATTTGACAATTGCTTGTTTGGAAACTTCAAAGAAGTATGAGTTATTGTTTTGGAATGAGAAGCATTTTTTTATTGATCTTAGACAACTCAATATGAAGTTTTGTGATTTTGTTAGATTTGGGTACTCTAGCAAATCACAGGTGGATGTCAAAATTTCAAGACAATGAACTAATAGTGACAATGAAGGTCAAAGACACAGATGAAGACTACGAACATGTAAACAACTGTAGAGGAGGAAGATGATATTATCTCTTGTTGACGAGTTGAAGTCCTACTTGGCAATATTTTGTGATGTAAAATCTTTCTTTAGTGTGTTTGGTAAAGGGTGTGGTAGTTGGAAATGAAGTTTAATTACATGTTACCCCTAATTGTGTGTTGATGGTAAATTGTTGTTGAATTGATGTAAGATTGACTTGGATGGAAAATTTCTCAATATTTATAGTCATGGTATCGGTGTTTGGCCCAAAGGTATGGTTGGTTCTCAACTAGTATGAGTTCGACAATTCTATAAGTGAATGGAGGAGCACGAACATTTTTTTGGTTTTGAAGTGGAAGCGAAGTGTATTGTTCTTGCTGGAGAAACCATGATTTGATGGAAGACATAAGTTTGAGTTGGAATGGTAAGCATGAAGAATAGAGATGTTGTTCTGGAACAACAAAGAAATTGATCCAAGGGACACTGGTGGTAGTGATAGTCATGTGGAAGTAGTAGAAGTGTGGAAGCAACAAGATGATTGCGGAAAAATAAGGTAAATTGTGTGAATTGTGTTGAATAAAACAGACTCATGACCATATGTTAATGTGAGTGACACATTGTTTTATATCAAGTCTATGGTTTAATGATGTATTGGTCCTTAAAATGTTTGATCTTGTACTCGGTATCTCCATGGGATGGAGTATGTAATGTATGTACCTGTATCTATGTAACATGTAAAGGGAATATCAATGTAAGACTTGATTAGGCATGCATACCCTTTTGTCATTTATCCCTATTGATTTGTAGTGTAGAAACCTCTATTATAGAGTTTGTTAATGTAAGACACCCGACCCCCTAAGTACATTTTAAGGGAATGGGGTAATAAATTTTACTTTTCCTTAACCATCTTGAGGCCTCTTCTAGAGGCCATTGTCATCTTCTGCTTGTCAATATATTTCCAACGACTGTAAGTATGCCCAAATCCAACCTCAGATTCAAAAGTTATGGCCTTCCAAAGTTATTGGTTTTCAAATGGATAGTTCCACTTAATTCCACATGGCCCCTAACCACTTGTACCCTCCTATGTGGCACTGACGTCGTACCTACCATATGGCCCATCGGGCCATGTAGGTCAACAGATCTATTCACTTGGGATAGCCTTCGTCATCGTTGGGGTTCCCTCCCATGGAGGTATCTTCACCCCAACTAAAATTTTGATGACGATCTCAACTATTGATTCAATTCTCCAATCCCTCAGTTGTCAACGCTTTCCATTCAACGAATCTAATTGTGTCGACGCTTCTAAAGTACATGGTGTTTAACACCCACTCTTTCATCCTCATGTGCCTCGACGACGACACATCTAGATCTGATGCTCAGGATCTCCAATTTTCATCAATCAACTCATGGTAGGATATATCAATGACCAGATCCTATGGTCTGAGGGCCAAGCATCTAAAGGTTCTAATTGTGTCGGAGATACTAACTTGTTCAAAGGTTAACATCCGAGTCTTTGATGTTCCTTATGGTACATGGATGGTACCTACCATGACCCACAACTCAGATTTAACCTTGCCTGCTCACTAATCAACGACTGTCGTTGCTCTCCAGTCTTCATCATCATTGACGATTCTTTCATCGACTTTCCATCAACGCATGGTTGAGATTTCTCAACCTATAGATCCAACAACTGAGATCTAAGGAAATACATCTTAAGGGACTTTTGCTTGATGGGGCCCACTTTTGTCTTGACGACCAATAACATAGTGACCCCTGTCATTACTTGGACACGCTAGCTACCATGCTAGCACCCACACATCATCGCGATGTCATTTTTCTTCCTTTTCTCTTGAAAGAGTCTCTCTGCCATCAATGACGCATATCAATCTCACCTAATGATAGATCAACGAATCTCGTCACATAGTATATGCCTTTATCATCATCAAAATTCTTTGCCAACGCACAACCTTTCCAACCCTTTAAAATCTGACGAATGACTCATATTTTTCAGCCTGTGGATTTGACGATCGACAATTGAAGGTGACCATCCAATGGTATGGACCCAAAAAGATCCCACCCTTTGTTAGAAATAATAGGTGTGATTTTTTAACCATAGAAAATATAACAATATTGTCACCCGACCATAGGCCAAAGCCACCCTCGAGGACCTTAACTTTGACAGAGAATAACTATGGAAGAAAATCCTAGGCCTAATAGCCAATCAAGGTAGCGTATCACTCTCCAGAGTTAGCATACCAAGCAGAAAGTCCAAACCATAACCAAGAGAGAGTCCAAGACTGAAACTGAAAATACAAGTTGCAGTGGCTGCAGCTGCAGCTAGTCTCCAGACTTGCGCACAACTAAATTTCTGTAGTTGCGAGCTATGTATGTCCAAATGAACTCTGACATCCTGTATTTATACTACTCCTCCTTAGCTTTCCGGGCCGACTTCTCATTCTAGAGGCTAAAAAATCAATATTAAATATTTCCTTTAGTCGACTTTGTCTTCTAGGGTTATGTCCAATGCTTTAGGGTTTCTTCTTGCTTCCCAAAATATTCTATTCTTGTTAGGGTTACAAGTGGAGGTTAATACCTCCCGCAGCTACCATAATATCAACACTCCCTCCTAGCTAAGGAGGTATTGAAGACAATGGTCTTGAGAAGAAACATACCATTCAACTGGTAGCATCATCATAGCCATACATGCTATCTCATGATTAGATCACGAGCACCATCATCACTATCAATATCATCTGTCAGAATCAACTGCATCATCTCTCGAAGCCATACTCCATCTGAGTAATTAGGAATGATGCTGAATAAGTCACTCATTCCATAGAGTGATACACAAACCATTCTTCTAATACATACATATGTCCTAGAAAAATAACTATTCCAACAGATGTTGGAAGCCATGCCATGGGCTACAAATACTATTCTTCTAATCCAGACATATGTCCTAGACTATTTTCTATCTGGAGAATGTCTGTCCATTAACACACTGACTATCCATCTAGTTAATAATAATTTTCAACACTACTGATAGTCTTCCTGGCAATCAGAACAATGCCATTCAATAAAACACAATTGTGTCTATCCATAGTAGTACACAACTACTATACAGTGGTACACAACCACACCAAGTAGCACACGACTACTTAATCAGTGACGCATAGTCACAACCAGTGGAACACATCCACCACAATAGCATACATCTATTTTCCAGAGACATACAGTCTCCACAACAATCATATCATTTGATATCAACCTACATAAAACAATATCATGATATAAACTGAGTCATATGGGCCATTCTTCCACTCACATATGTGAGATATGGAAGAGCATCTTCCCTCAGAAGGTAAAAACGTTAGTCATGGAATATCTGGACTATTCTTCTCAAACATAGAAGAATAATTGTCCCTGATTTCTGAGCCTGGACCATTCACCTAACTAGGCCATTCCTCTGACACTAGTCATAGTGCAACTTGGAGAGAATGAGTCTTCCTTAGGGAATGCCTGTCCCTAATTGATGAACCTGGACCATTCACCTAAATGGGCCATTCCTCCGGCTATAATCATAGTGCAATCTGGATAGAATGAGTCTGCCCTAGGGAATGACTGTCCAGACCATTTCCTAATGGAAATGACTATCCTGCACCAACCTCCAAAACAAACCATTCTTCGAAACTGCTCACAACTGTGAACTTCAAAAGAATGATTGCCCGATGAGGCAGACCATTCTAATTGACCACTACTTAGAGTGACTTCCAAGAAGAATGACTGTCTTATACCATTGCCCCACACTATCCACAAGGGGAATCGTTGTCTATGGTACATCAACAATCTATATAATCATTTTCATTACGAAAGTGTCTGTCCAATCTGGACCATTTTTCGAACTGGAAAATGCATGTTCGTCAGAAATCTCAAACCACTTTCCGAAATGGAAAGGAAATGATAATCTTGGACCATTTTTCGAACTAAAAAATGACTATCTATAAATCAATAAAAATCAATGCTCCCTCCCAACCTAGGAGTAATCTCTTCATTTTTCAATAAGGATGTCGTCTCCACGAGCCCCAACTTGTTTCTTAAGTACGCAAACTTTTTCATCTTGGAAAAAGGCATTACCAAAATATCTTCTATCAGCTCATCTGTGGAGATATATTGGAGAACCACTTCTCTTTTCTGGACTTCATCACAGAGAATTTAATTCTTGATCTCAATGTACTTCGATGTGTCATGGAACACTAGTTTTCTCTGAAGAATTCATATAGCTCTGATCATTACAATATATCATGGTCGAATTCAACACTTATGTTTCCTTCTAGCCCATGACATCGTGGCAAGGCTCAAACTAAAACATATCCGAGTAGCACTTATTCTGTCATCATGAGATTTTTCCATGGATTAGCAATCCATCATCCCAAACTTCTGAGTAACTATTTTGATACACTATCTCTGTCATAGAATTTTTTCACCATGCTTCTGCTCTATATGAGATACTCTGCATCAATTTGTTTGAATCCATACAAGGTCTTCTTATATTTGCATACATGGGTCTCTTTCTGGTATAAGATTCTTTTTCACTTGCTTTATTGGGAAGAACAATCTTTTACATGTAAATTCCAATCCATGGATACTACAAGAGGTATATCTGGAATAAGCTGTTGTCATAGTCTTCTCCCTCCTTCTAGAAGAACCTCTGAATATTTCAATGCTTCCATTCATAATTATTTTTCCCGCTGTTCTTTATCACTACTTCCATTTCTTCTTCTCAATACCTTCTTAGTGAGTTCAAACCAAGCCGATAGTCTTTGTGATTCTCGGTATAATAACTGGTTGTTCTGCCTTTTTCTTTCTTTCTTGGAATCTTCATGTTCTTCCTCATGTTTCTCTTTAGCTCTTGGGTCCTTGGATTCTTCTATAGATTCTATGCCCTGAATATTCCAACTTCTTCCTTTCATCAAAGGATCATGGATGTAGATGGACAACCAAGGATACTTTAAGGCTTCGTTTCGAAGAAGACTTCTTCTGAAGTCAAACTGAACACGTGCTGCTTTTCATGACTTCTACTTTCAATGGGAACATGGATAGATACTTCTTAGTCCTCAATGGATCATATTATTCAGGATTATCTCCCTCCTAATCCTTGCTTCATGCATGAATGCATGCTCTTCTTTTGGAATTATGTAATCATATCCCTCCATCTAAGATAGTCCATGCTTCCGTCTGCATCCTTATTGCCTTATGCAAAGTGTCACAAGTCTTTTTCTAATTTCCTCTTGATTGTTGAATTCTTTTTGTTTTGAATTCTTCTGGGTCTCTTTCAAGTTTGATTCTGATTTCAACTTATATGGTATTTGTTACTTATATAATATCTTCCACGTGAATTGTTACCAAGGGTTGTCAACGCACTTCATCTTTTCATGTGTATTACTTGACTTGTAGCCATCATGATAGAAATCCTTATCTTGTTATTCTTCCATAGGTATTGTTTCACTTGAAGATATTATCTTCTAAGAAATAGATATGAAATATATGTACAGAAACTATGTAAACATGGTATGTACAAGAAATTTGAAGAATATTGTTACCTTGACTTAGAAGAAGAAGTCGGTTTTATCCTGCTTGGCCTTCTTTGAGGGTTCCCTTTCTTCGGAAACTATTTCTTCGTATATTTCCTTCCTTTTCTTTAACTCAAGACAGTGGTTCTTGTAGTGACCATATTTTCAACAGTTGAAGCATTGTATCTTTGACATATCCTTTTCTTGATTTGGTTTCTTCCTTGAGACAAACTTCTTCTTATTCCTGAAATTCTTGAACTTCGTTGTGAAAGCTTGATCATCGTGTTTCTTTTGGGATTTCTCTTTTGTGCTAATCCTTGATTCTTCTTGTTCACAACAAGTCCAATGTTATTCAAATGTGGGATACTCTTTCTTATGTTCATGCTTGCGGAAAATGCATCCCATGTCTTGGGAAGACCATTGCGTACTATATTTACCAGTTCATTCTCTGAAATGATTTCTTCAATAGCTTGTAGTTGATCTCTTGAATGAGATATTATCATAGGGTATGAAGTTATGCTATCATCATCATTCATTTTCATGTCACAAAGCTCATTCTTCAGACTCATTACTTGTCCAATGTTTATGACTGAGAACATGTTAGTTAGGGAATCGTACATATTCTTAGATGAGTCAAGATGAGAGATGTAGGGAATCAAGTGGTCTTTTACAGAGTCCACTATGATACTCATGGAATTGATGTCATTGTCTTTGAACTTCTCCATAACTACAACATTCCGAGGTTCCTTCTCTTTTCCTTCTTCAAACTATGGTTACACGATTTTTCCTTTCACGATATCCAACACTTTATTCTTGGAAGGGATGAGATCAATCCTTGTCTTCCATGCTATGAAGTTAGAATCCCCTTCTAACTTGTTTTCTAACTTCATAGAGTTGGTCACGCCTGCTTTGACTTAGTCAACCTTTGACTTTGACCAAAAACTAAAACTTGATGTCTTAGCTTGCTGAGAGTACCAGGAGGTGTGCTAGGTTAGGGCACACTAGGCTATCCAAAAATTATGTCAATATCTTCACTTAAGGCATATTAACAAGAGGGTTAGGGTTTCGTTGCTGCAACAAAAACTTTCACTACAATTGCAACTGTAACTGAGCAAAAACCTCCCAATATATCTTCCAGCGGTTAGACTGTCCGAAGATAGTGTGGGCCCATGACCTGTTAGAAATAATAGGCGTGCTCGTTTAACCATAGAAAATATAGAAATATTGTCACCCAACCATAGGTTGAAGCCACCCCCGAGTACCTTAACCTTGACAGAGAATATTTTCGGAAGAAAAACCTAGGCCTAATAGCCAATCAAGGTAGTGTACCAGTCTCCATAGTTAGCATACCAAGTATAAAGTCCAAACCATAATGAAGAGAGAGTCCAAGACTGAAACTGAAAATACAAGTTGCAGTGGCTACAGCTTCAGTGGCTACAACTGCATCTACTCTCTAGACTTGCGCACAACTAAATTTCTGTAGTTACAAGCTATGTATGTCCAAATGAACTCTGTCATCCTGTATTTATACTACTCCTCCTTAGCTTTTCGAGCCGACTTCTCATTCTAGAGGATGAAAACTCAATATTAAATATTTTCTTTAGCCAACTTGTCTTCTAGGGTCATGTCCAATGCTTTAGGGTTTCTTCTTGCTTCCCAAAATATTCTATTCTTGTTAGGGTTACATTTGGAGGTTAACACCTCCCAAAACTAACATAATATCAACACCCTTGACCTTATAACGAACCAGGTGATGACACATGTCATCCTGCGGATGTGCTGGCTATTACACTGGAATGATGTGTCACACCGGCTACCACGCTAGCTCATTACATCAATATCCTCTTTATCCTTTCCCATACAGTTCCCACGCATTTCGATGACTGAGATCACTCCCCAACTAACCGCTAGTCTATGGTTTGGATTGAATCTCAAAGTTCTCCCGTTGGAGTGTTTCTACTACAACCTTCAAGGAAAATCCTATCGTCGGACTCTGATGTTGTTCACCACCTGGCATCTAAGGTGTTGATTTTTCATAAGAGATGATATTGTATGTGAATGAATATCTTATTACAATGATGAGTGTTTTATATATAAAGAACACATGGTGATCATGGTGACCATCCATGAAGAGATGCGGCCCTTGGGTAATAAATATATTTATACTTTATATTATATTATACATATAATATAAATATACTTTATTCTTTATTATATATATATTTATACTTTATATTATAAATATATTATTACATTAATGATATCATAATTAATAATATTGATTAATAATTAGTAATCATATTATTAATTATCAATCTAGTAGAATGTATTTCCAATGCTGCCCAAACATCAACACTCCCTCTTAACGAGGGAGACATTCTACATTATGCCAATATTACCTTTGAAGATTACCTGTGGGTAGCTCTCAAATAGATTCAACATGTCACCATGACATCAATTACCTTGCAATGCATGTATGCCTCATCATGTGCACCTGTGTGACTTCATAGGAAATGCATCCAAGGCCCATGGGTATTTCTCGAATAACTACAACATGTCCCCAGGACATCCACTACCCTACAATGCATTAGTACCTAATCATGTGCACCCTTAGTCTCAATGCCAACCATTTTTCATGATGGATGAGATCCACGTGTCTCAGTGCCAACCCTTTTTCATGCTGGATGAGTTCCATTTGTCTCAGTAACAACCCTTTTTCATGCTGGATGAGAACACTTAGTTCCATCCCTTTTTCATGCTGGATGAGTTCCATCTATCTCAGTGCCAAACCTTTTTAATGTTGGATGGGAAAACTCAGTGCCGACCCTTTTTCATGCTGGATGAGTTCCACCTATATCAGTGCCAACCCTTTTTAACACTGGATGAGTTCCACATGTCTCCGTGCCAACCCTTTTTCATGCTGGATGAGAAAAATTAGTGCCAACCCTTTTTTATGCTAGATGAGTTCCACCTGTCTTAGTGCTAGCTCTTTTTCATGCTAGATGAGAACACTCAGTGCCAACCCTTTTTCCTGCTAGATGAGTTCCACATGTCTCAATGCAATCCATTTTTCATGTTGGATGAGAACACTCCATCTGAAGAGGGACCATGCCAAGATTGTCCCTGAAGTACTCAAAATTCATCCTCAACAACAACTTGGTAAACATGTCCACAACTTGATCCTCTATAGTCACGAAACTGGAGCCTCACTGCTCCCTTATGCACTATATCCATGATATAGTAATATATGATCTCGATATTCTTTGACCTATCATAGACCACAGGGTTCTCTAACGACTTCATGCAACTATGGTTATCACAACAAATGCAGGTCACCTCCACTCCCAGACCAAATAACCCATAATTTTTTTCTCGAATCCACACTGCTACTGCACATGCTTCCAAATACTCAGCTTCAGCCGTATTGAGCGCCAGACATGACTACTTCTTGCATCCGACGAAGCCTCTTACTCCTTACTGTAGTACCCATCTCCTTCTAGAACTGACCGTCCAAGTCTCTCTCGAGCACTGAATATCAACTAAATCTTCAACCTGCTGACTTCAACACTTTTCCTCTAGAACAAGTCTCGTCATCCTCTTCTTGTAGGTATTACCTACAAGTCAAATTCAGTCCAATAGTCTGCAATTTCCAAAGCCACACTGCTTCACGACTTGCTTCACATGTTGTCACATACTCAGCTTCAACCGTACTGAGCACCACACATGATTTATTCCTGCATATGGAAGAGCCTCCTGCTCCTTACTTCAGTACTCATCTGCCTTTGGAATTGACTGTTTGGCTCCCTCTTGAGCATTGAATATCAACTGGATCTTCAACTTGCTAACTTCATCACTTTTCCTCTAGAACAAGTCTCCTCATCCTCTTCTTGTAGGTCTTACCTACAACTCAAATTCATTCCAATAGTCGATAATTTCCAAAGCCACACTACTTTGCAACTTGCTGCACATGTTGCCACATACTCTACCTCAACCGTATTGAGTGCTACACACAACTGCTTCCTGCTACTCCATGAAACCATACTAGAACCTAGACTAAAGCAATATGCCGAAGTACTCCTTTGATCAAGAATACTTCCAACCCAATCTGAATCTGAATATCCATATAAACTAAACTCATGGTCTGCCACATACCTGAGAACATTATCTATTGTAACCTTAAGGTACCTCATCACATGTTTTGCTGTGACCAAATGAACCTATCTGGGATGCTCCATATATTGACTCAGGGTGTTCACATCAAAACATATATCTGATCTTGTGTTTGTCAAGTTCATCAATGAACCCACCATCTTCTTGTATAAAGTAACATCCACAATCTCTAAATTCCTATCCTACAACAACTTCAGATTTGATACCATAGGTGTAGCCATTTCCTTGCAATCCAACATCCCGAACCTCTTCAGTATTTCTACTGTATAGTTCCCTCGATTAAAAAATATCTCATCCTATCTCTACCATACCTTGGGACCCAAAAACTAATGCATCATCTCGAGATCTTTCATCTCAAAATCAGCAGCCAATTTTTCTCTTACACTCAGAGATGAGATTTTCCACACCTGTTTAGAAATAGGTCATCCATATACAATAGTAGTATTATCGGACCATCATCCACAACCTTAAAGTAAAGGTTAAGATCTGCATTGTTGTTTATAAATCCTAAGCTCGTCAGAAATTTGTCGATCTTGTTGTACCATGCTCTTGGTGCCTACTTTAATCCATATAAATCCTTCTTCAATATGCACATTGAGTGTCCCACAATTATGACGTACTCAACAAAGTGTTCTGTGACTACAAGGACCATTCTTCTTGATCAGGTTTCCATTTGTGCCACATGAAGAATTTCAGTCCTTTCGGATGTTGAAAGCCACACACTTTGAGTCGTATGTCCTTAGAAGACTATGCTAGGGACATTCTCCATTGGTCAAATTACCATGACCAATCCAAGGAGAATGTCATCCCGATGCTGAAACATTAACACTTAAGAATAACTTACAAAATTACACAAAATATCAACACTCCCTCTTAATGAGGAAGGTATTATATCCGACATAGAATCTAACATTGTCACCATCCACACAAGCTCATGACCATTCAATTCGGAAACACAAATCTATACATCATAAGAAATCCATAGTGAATTCACAGCATGCATCCAGGGTTGGTGGGTAGCTCTCGAATAACTACAACATGTCATCATGAGACTATCCAATTTCCCACAGAAAACATCTGAAGCCATCACTCCCTCTAAGGCTATATAGTATTGGGTAAAATCATGAAGTTGGGTAAAATTTTTGTGAGAATCGGGTTTCCAAAATTCCTACTAACATTCTTTTGGTCGAAAGCCACCTCTTTTTAGCCGAGCCATTGGACGTCAAATCAAATGGTACTGACACAATGGCCTCGACTGTCTTCTACCATCTTAACCGGAAGGTTTTTTTTTCTGGTAAATATTTTTGGATGAACATTGTTTCAGCCAAAAGAGTCTTTCAATCGAAACTCTTTGTCGACCAAACATTGTTTTTCAGCCGAACAAATGGTTTATATATTACCTGCACATCGCTCACCTCATAATTTTCCTGAATTGTTGATAGCAATAGGTGATAGTGTTATGTGATAGAGTTAGGTGATAGTTGCAACTGACGGATGTTGGTGCCGCAGGAGGAAGTTGGTGCTGCGGGCGGACGTTGGTGGTTTGTGCTTGAGTTGGAGTTGCAGGCGGTTGCTGCTAGTCCAGGTTTGTTTTAAATTGTTTAGTGTTAGTTTCTTAAATTGTACAGTGTTAGTTTTGTTTAGTGTTAGTGTTAGTTTTTTTTTAAATTGTTTAATATTTGTTTAGATGGTTGACAGGGCTGAATATGGTCTTGTCCATGTACATGGACAGGGCCGTTGGTCTAGGTTTGTTTTAAATTGTTTAGTGTTAGTTTCTTAAATTGTACAATGTTATGGACAAAATGATTAGTTTAAGTTGTCACAATCTCTGTAGATTGTCAATACGTTGTAATTCCTCCTCTTGTATGATGGATCTACTTAAGTGTGTTTAAAACAATTTTTTTGAATTGAATTTGAAATAACAATTTGATACATAATCTCATCGTTTCTATGAAACAAACATTTTAAAACGACTTGTTCTACAGTTCTAGTATTACAAGAGTTACCTTTCTAGAATCTAGATAAATGAATAAGAAGAATTTCATTATTGATGAGGTAGAGGAAAACTTTCATATGGTTGAACATGTTTGTTGTACTGTTGAAATTTTAATAGATAGCTTATTTTACATGGTTTATTTAGTTTATGCTAATAATATTAGGTGTGGTACCTGTGTTATAATCTACTCTGATAAGTAGAAAAACCACTTATTTTGTTTCAATCTAAATAATTAAAAAAATATTCATGAACCCTAATGAAGGTTCTACTAAATATTCATGATCGTATGTAGAGAATAGTTGTATATTCTTATTGATGATGTATGCAAATTTTTCCTAAAAATTTCTTAAAAAATACCTCGGAATCATAATGTAAAGTGTAATATTTAACATAATAATTATTGGCCCTTACTTCGATTACTGTTTCTATGGTTTGACATATTAATGCTGAATCTCCATTACTCTGAATTATGAATAGTCAGTTGAATTTGCAGTTGACTTATTGCAGAGAATGATCAATGGGCACAATTAAAAACTTATATTTCTAATTACAAAATGTTTACTTAGACCCAGAACATTCTTAGAATGGGTAACACTTTTGTTTGTTTTAAATTGTTTAGTGTTAGTTTCTTAAATTGCACAATGTTAGTGTTAGTGCTAGTTTTAAGTTTTTTAAAAATTGTTTAGTGTTAGTTTAGATGGTTGACAGGTCCAAATACGGCCCTGTCCATGTACAGGGACATGCCCGAATTCGGGCCTATCCCTGTACATGGACAGGGCCGCTGGTCCACGTTTGTTTTAAATTTTTTAGTGTTAGTTTCTTAAATTGTATAGTGTTAGTTTTGTTTAGTGTTAGTTTAGTGTTAGTTTTTTTTTTAAATGTTTAGTGTTAGTTTAGATGGTTGACAGGGCCGTATAAATTACTAAAATTATGCCATCAAGAAAAACAATATCTCATATTGCAACAACTATATTCTTCTTCAATTCAATAACCATGATTATGAATATTCTGTACACCAACTTTATATGAAAAAAACAATTCGAACTTGAAAACCTTTTATTCTTAACACTATAATATCACCGTTCTTTTCTGAATGGGGGTATTTCGTATTTAACAATTCCTTTGAACAATGCAGGTATTATAACAGAGAACTATTATTAGAGAAACATACAATTATATCTAACATATAAGTTATCTGCCCAGGGCAAGCCTTATTATTCCCATTAATAGCATACTACCCGGCTTGATAATAACAAACCCGATGCTAGACAACTTGCAAATTTAGTATTAATGCTTCACGCTAATGCCAAAATTCCTATGATCATGCTCACAATGAGTTCCATTGGCCACCCCACAGGCGAAGAAAATAAAACATGTTACAACTGCAACAGATATCCAAGACTTTCCTAATATTAGGATTCTCCTCGAAAACCATCTCTTATTTTTCTTAGGAGACAACATAGCATCGATGTTAACTACTTAACATTGATATCCATGTCCCTCAGCTCATGACTCAAAGCATAAGTTTATAGGTATAATAATTTTATGTTTTTGTTCCATCTATCATATTATACTCAAATTCACTCATTTTAATGTAATGGGACTAGTCAGATTTCAGATTGCAAGCATCCCAAAGTTACTGATCTATACAAAGGGACATGAATGGCTATTTTAAGGGCCAAAATCATGTTTCTTAAATAACTTCTTTTTCAAAAATGGCTTTTTATAGCTATGAGATGAATGATATTCACATGATTAAAATTGAGAATGACTCTCAAGGGCCCTGATGAAATTCATAATTAGATTTAGAGGATGCAGTTCCCAACAATTGCTCAAAATATACATAATAGTTATAGTTTAGTATGTGTTCAGGAAGTTTCTCTCCCTCCCCTGTAACACCAGTTTATGGATCCTTCATATAAACATAGTTGCATGCAATAAATTCCTACTAACTCAACTTAGGGATTATGGTTTACCAAATTGTGTTTCTTCTATGAAATGAATAGTTGTCATAGCACCGCATAAGAATGAATACAAAATCCGAGATAATTTAAAACAATAAGGACAACCGTATTGCTAATTAAATGCAATCTATATCATTCATTAAATGACATGCATAACCATACTAAAAATTTAGATTAGAAAACAACAGATCTATACACTAAATAACATCCATACTAGACATTAATAGCAACTGTATAATACATTAATAACAACTATATCATACATTAATAACATCTATACTTTTCCTATATATCAAGCTATACTATTCAGTGAAAAGGACAGTTGTTCAATTATTGCAGAAAACCAACCTTAATCAATGTTA
>ML780380.1:0-21916 GCA_009831015.1 Picea engelmannii
TCCTGTGATAGTCCTTAATCATATGTTTTCATAACTCTTCATGAAGGTACATTTACATTAATTAAATAATTAATTCCCAATACCATGGACAAATACCCCAAATACCATGGAAAAATACCCTAAACCATGGGAAAATACCCCAAACCCATGGGTTTGAAACCACCATTTCACTTTTTACTTTGTCACATGCACCCCTTTTTAATATACTTGTAAACCTATATATATAAATCAATCTTGGAAATTCTATGTGTATTGTAATGTCATAATATGACATTAATTATATCATCAATCCTTTGACATCAATGACAATAATTCCAACAAATATCAATTTTCCCAAGATTTGTTGTTAGCTTCCAAAGATCATAGAACCATGATAGAGCATAAAAATTGTATTAGTAACCCTTCTGGAGTGAAGGCTGTCAAAAATACATCATTTGGTAATAGAAAACCACCCTTTCCTTGAGTAGAATCCTTGATGAACCAGACTTAAATCTTAGCTTCAAATATGATGATAGGAGCTATCTATTTTATTGCTTAGATAATCACTTTTTTGATCCACAGATTAGATATACCCTTTATTGACCCCTTAATGGTTCTTGATGAAAGATATTAATTTTAACCATTTCAATAACTTTTTTATGGTGAAATTCCCACCAAAGGTTGCTTTGATGTGAAATGATAGAACCGTTGTTTCGCACATACAGTTTATGAAGCACGTCAAAAATACCGTGTTTATTTTTCATCAAATGATTATGGGATGTTAGGATACATAAGTTGATTTGGTCATTAATATATAGGCATAAATCTATTTAAATAGTTTTGACTAGAAAGCATGAATAGCTATGAAAACACAATCTTGATTATGACTACACCATACCAATGGTAACTAAAATTTCAAGTTCTCATTTCAACAATTTCATTTAGTACATGTTTGAAGAACTTTTCATAGTTATTTTCCTTGATAATTGCACCGTGAGAAGCAAGGTTCTCTTTCACCCTTGTGGGAGAGATATTTATGTACATATGAATGTGAGTAGCAATGATAAAATAAAATGAAAAATATTTGGTGTTTGGAATCTAATGTTGAAAAAAGAAAGAATCAATTTAAAAATAAAAATAAAAAATTAGTATTGATCTACCTTAATTCTGGATTGTTTAAACATCTAGAAGTTTGCATTTTGTTTTTTTTTTGTTTTTTTTTTTGGTCTTTCTTAGTACTTAATATATCCAAGGTTAATATGGATCTATTCTAGTTTACATATAATTAGCATACATACTATATTTTTGTTTGAAAATTGATCAACAAATTTTTTTTATGATTTCTTTTGCAATTTTTATATAATTATCTTCATTTTTGTAGAGTGGTCATCCAAGGTTTCAACCAGAGAGTCTAGCAAAAAACAAAATTTTATTTGATCGTGTTTCATATCTTGCGAACAAGAATAAATGCACCCTAGCACAACTTTCATTGGCATGGATTATTCATCAAGGGGGTGATGTTGTTCCAATTCCAGGTACTTGAAACTCGACATTAAAAGTGAAATAAAGGTTATTATGATTATATAAATACAACATTGAAACTTACTTGACATGAATACCATGCAGGGACAACAAAAATCAAGAATCTAGATTCAAACATAGGGTCATTGAGTTTGAGGCTTTCATCCAAAGATCTTGAAGAGATTGTTGTTGCAGTGCCTGAAAATGAAGTTATCGGTTCAAGATCCAAAAACATGGAGAATACATGGAATTTTTCTGACACCCCCCTTCCGAGTGAGGTCTAGATATAACCAAGTCACAACACTATAAAAGTAATTGAACAAAGCTAGTTTGGATAAATTTAAAAATGGTCTAATATGTATATAAGATTGGTATGATAATTCACATAGAAAGTGGATGACTTAGTAAACCTTTTTTTTTACATCACCTTTTATATAAGATATATTGCATACTTTTTCCCTATAGTGGTGGAATGCGTCATTTTAACTTTAGCAGCTAAAATTACATTATGGCCTATTTATGTTTCCCTGCTTATTATTTGCGGAATACTATTAAAATAATGATACTTTAATATATGGACATGTGGACCTACATATAGGTGAATATTATAAATAATTATTGTTTACATGATTAATGATGGATGTTGTGTGATTTACTTCTAGCATGAAAATTTTAAATGAAATATTTTGGTACATGGATATCATTTTGAATTATATGTTTTAGTGAATCAATTAGTACCATGCATATGATGAATAAATAGTTGGTTTGCATTGCTCATCGATGAGTAGCATGGAAATCACATGTCAATAGTTTTATGTTTATGCATCATCTTGTGTTGTAAACTAACCTATAGGTTGAATGGGATATGTGATAGCGAGATAAGTGTCATACTAAAGTGACATGTGTCATGAAAATCAAATGAGAAATGGTATGCTAGAAAACATTATTCTATTATTCATTGGTTCAAATGCATTGCTATGATATTTGGGAAAGTGCAGGTTTTGCAAGTAGCACGATTGCCCCAAACTGAATATTCAATGAAAAATATCTCAAAACAACAATAGCACCATAGTATGGTCAATGCTAGGGTAATGACCCTATTTCTATTAGGAGTGGTGTATGTAATGTCCATCATTTATCCATTGAAACCTAGATACATGGGACAGTTGTGTTAAGCCACACTCCCATAGACATGTGATGGTAACTTCCAATTGTCTGTTGGGGAAGCTTGGTTAAGGTAGTTGACACTTATGCTTATGGGTCCTATCTAGATTTAGGTCAATATAGTTGATGCTCCCACAATCCAACAAAGGAAAGGATATGATGTGGAAGATGGAAGTAGGTTATGGAGGAAGGGTGTTTCAATATAGTTGAAAGTGTTGTTAGGAGTTAGTAATGTAAACTTAGTGCTTTACTTATTCCTTTTTGTGTAATAAATGCTATATTAATTTAGGTGTAATGTTCAATTTGTATTGAATTGTTTTGACTAATGAATTATTGTTACTCTATGTTCAAATTGTATTGAATTGTTTTGACTAATGAATTATTGTTACTCTATTATATAGATTATTGATTAATGCATTACAAGATTTATTATACTTCTTGTTTGGTTGTGATCATACATGAATTGTGCATTACATGTGATGTTTTTTTATTAGTAGTACACGCACAAGCTATGTATGTGCTATCTACACATATATACCTTGCATGTGTATGTTAGTATCATTAAGAGGAATACTAGTTAATATATTATTATTATTTTAAGGTGTGTATGATGTTTTTAGTAAAATAAAAAATTAAATGGATTATAAGGTTATTTTATTTAAATTATTGAATTTCATTTAAGAGACTTATTATCTTTTGTAAATGGAAAATATGTTTTCATTAAAATTAAATTGAATTTAGTGAGATTTGAGTTGCATGATATACCCAATTTATTTTTATTTAAAAATAGATATTATGTTAGGGAAGAAATCATAGAATGCTATCAGGGAAGGTTATTTTATTATTTGTTGACCTTCTCGAAAAGGATAGGAGGGTTTTGGGAGTGAAGGATAAAGGAAGGAGAGGGGATTTGGATATTTAGGGCAAAATTATTGGGTTGAAGAGAAGGAGAACACCAAGAAGTGGAAAATTGAACTGTGAGACAAATTGAATTTTGGGATTGAATTTGAGATATTGTTGGGTTGTGTTTTTTTATAGCTTTGGGAATGGAGGGATAGGAAGCCCCCCAAGGATTTCCTAGAGCTAGAGAGCTAGTGAGGTTGTTCCTATATGGTTAGGAGGTAAATCCATTTTTGGACAAGAAAACCAAAAGAGGAGGCATCTCTACAAGGAGATAATCTACACCAAGGGACTAAATCAAGTAGGATTAAAAGGTATTCTACTTATCATAGATTGTATTTTAATTGCAAATATTTTGATGTGATAAATTGTTATTGGTTTTAATTTGTTACTGCAAAAAATAAAAAAGTTATAATAGATGAATTATGCTTTAAATGAATTAGTAATTGTTATTAAAATTTTGCATATGATAGAATTTATCATTTTACCAACTTAATGTCTGAATTCTGCACAAAAAAAGTACACAAATTCGTACACATACATGCACTTGAAACATAATTTTTAAATTAAACAAGGGATTAAGTACAAAAGTTCATGACCCGTGTATGCCTATGAGTGATCTTACAAGTGGTTTATCTCTTATTATGGAGTTGTAAATTGCTTCAAAGGATTCAAACTTTTCTCAATGACCAAAAGGAATGCCACTAGATTTTCTATCCATTTGGAGAGTCCGAATAACATTCATGTAGCATATAAATTAGTATGTGGACATGGTTAAATGCGTGGACCATGAGAAAATAATGCAAAATTCATGTTGAAAATTCAAAGCTATAGTTTATGGTGTCAAAGTTACTAGAAAGAGGGATTAGAGGGTAGTTGTGGGTATAGGTTGGTTGCAACTTTTCTATACTCACAAAACATAAGAATGGGAGAATCAAAACTAGATGCCCAGAAAAATATATTTAGAAAAAAGATGAAAATTCATAAATCATTATGGTAAAATTGTAAACACATATCGGTAAGTTAGTTATAGAATAATAAATAATAGGAAATGATACAATGATTCATTATTTCATAGTTTATAATGCTAATAATACATAATATGTATCAATGTTTCTATGTCAACTATATAAGTGTATAAGCTAAAATCTCGAAACTTAAATTGGGCTATGAAATTGAGCTAAAAAAAATCAATACTCCCACCATTAGTCTCTAGTTCCACCTTGTATATTATCCAACTAGGTATCTTCTCATTAGACCCAACCTTTTGACAAGAATAAAAATCATATCCAAAAATAGGCTAGAAAGAATTTCAAATACCTATAATAGACTCACTAGTCATCCTCAAAAGTACCTCCAAATGAGATTTTTTTTTATCACTTCTTATTTACTCATAAAACATTGTGTATGGGCATAGAATACTATTTATAAGTATAGAGAAGAATGTATAGACACAATGATAGTTGTCTTATTGCAGTTAAGAGTGCAACAAGGTTCGAGTATGTGGTATTCAAATAATCTTTGGCAGTTCTAACAAGAGAAAAGACTTCCCTAGCTTGCAACCATAGTTCATCCAACCATGGCCTTTCAAATGTAGAAACAATACTACTAGAGCCTTTAAAAAAAACTTACTACTCAATTTCCTTAGAGAAAAGATAGCAACAACTTGAATGCAATGCCACAATCCATCATGAGGTGATAGGATGAGGGATTTAGAGTCCCTAAGGAGAGTTATTCTCCAAATCAATGGTAACATAAAACATTTATGATAACTTCTACTAAATTTGTTCCTAACATTGGCATGTTGATTGGCACTACCATAGAATGTGGTTGGAGTAGGAAAGTCATTTATCATATGTGAAGCCACTCTTTGCAAGTGTGGCCTTAGTAAGAAAACATTTGGAAATAAATAACCAATAAACACAATTATACCCTAATAGACTCATCCTCCTCCTCAAAAGTAACTTTAGATGAGTTTTTGTTTTGTTTTAAATACTTCTTATTTACTCATAAAACATTTTGTATAGGCAGAGAATAGTACTTACAAGTATAGAGAAGAATGTGTAGACATAATGCTAGCTATATTATTGCAATTAAGGATGTAATAAGGCCCAAGTATGTGGTAGTTAAATAATATTTTTCACTTATAATAAGAAAAAATACTTTATCCCTACCTTGCAACCATACCTCATCCAACCATGGCCTTTGAAATGCAAAAAAATCAGTGTTCCACCAAAGTTTCTAAGACACAAGAGCATAAGAGCGTGGAAACACACATGGGGTACATGTGGAGAAATCCCCCAATTTTTAGGCAAATTCATGGGGGGCAGGGTCCCTAGCATAAGGTACACCATCCCTAATAAAAAATAAAAATAAAAATCCCAACAATAACAATTTATCCCATGCAAATTCGTCATTATGCAATGTAAATACTAAAGTCAAATTTGTAAATGATATAAACATGATTTAGATTTAGATTTAGATTCATCATTCATAATGCTAAATAGTACTAAGAAAAGTAGTAGATAATGAAATCTAAAATAGTAAATTGAAATTACTCAAATATAGTAAAGAGTAATGAGTTAAAGACTTGGTATCAGGTCATCAATATCTAGATTCAAGACTCAAAATTCAAAACAAAAAATAACCATGGAAAATGAACACTGAAAATAAAATGAGCGTCAAGGGGTCAATTTCATTTATTGGTCCTCTACATCCATCTCATGCATGAAGTCATTGGGATCATCAATGGGAGTGTTACTATCTCAGTTAGAGTCACTCTCATTAGCAACCAATGACACGCCAACCAAACCATGTTGCAGCTCATTTGGTCCATCATTCTCATATATATATGCACCATCCTTTGGATCCACATCTCATGGTGTTGTTGGTCCCCTTCAATACTCTAGTGTCTTCCTATGCACAATATGTAGGGAATTTTTCACTGCAACTAGCTTCTCTTCTCTCCTAGAGGAAATTATATTCCTCTTGATATAGTGGATAAAGCTATATGTGGACCAATTTGTCTCCGATGTGGAGGAACTAGAAATCCAAGACAATAAGTGGATATAAATATGTTGGATCTCTAGAGCATAATCCCCTTACATGGTCCACCAACCAATGGGACCATCCTATCCTAAGTCATTACAATATTCCCTTGCATCGGGCTTATTGAAGGGACCATTGAGACCTACAAACTACATCCACTATGTTCAAAGTGTTCTCCCCTCTTCTACATTGTAATCTTTGTAATGGAAACTTGAAATCCCTTATTGATATCTATGTTTTCAATGGGAATAATTCTACTAGGCCTTGGGCATACACCACTATGGGTTGAGTGCATACACTTTGATGTGAAAATTTGCATTCATTCGATCCCACCTATGCTAAATAATGGGTCAAATATAGTTCATATAGAACTCTAAGGATATCTCTTTCTCACAAGTGAATGACTAGAATAATATGTCATAGTAGTGAATGAACTCAATTATAGGGTGTAAGGATGACACCAATTAAATACAATTTGTCTACCAATCATTATGCAATATCCAAAATCTAATATTCTTTCCCTCACATGTCTTGAATTTTATCCACCTTTTCCAATTCCAAGTTACAACCATGGCCTACAATGCTAATTGCACCTCCAACATCCTTTCTAATGAGATAAAATAACTATCATATCTAGTCTTTCTGGGCTTGATGAATTCATCCCTAGAGTGAGACCTGTACATGGCCAAGGAGGTGTGATGGTTACAGATAAACATATGCACATCTCTTGCAATTGTCACCAAGGTGGATACCCACTGAATTTTTCCAATGTCTTTAAGTGCATTTTCAAGTTCATGCACACAACAAGGGATCCAAAAAAATGCTTACATTTAATTTTAATTAGTAACCCTACTAATTTGCACACTATTATTGCATTTGTTGCAACCTACACAACATCAGTAGGCCCAACCTCCTCTATAGGATCTTGAAGAAGCTCAAATTGGAAAGTTGCATCTTTGTGCTTTCCAGAATCATCAATATCTCTAAGAAAGAAAGGCCCATATTGGCATGTAACTATGTGTTAATAAGTGGAAATTTGGCAATGTCTATCCACCCATCCATAAAAATATAGCAATCTTCCCTCACCCATGTCTGCTCATCTTCTCTTTATACACATTAATATTGGACACTTTATTTTCTAAAAACATTGTCATCAACTTATCTTCACTTGGGGAACATATGAGGGTATCGTTGTTGCAATTGCACGGAACATGTCCTTATAATAAGGAGATAAACTAAGCTGGAAAGGAATGCCATTGGAAAAAATAAATTTTCCAATGGCATCATCTAGATCATCATGGTTTAGTTTACCATACATCCATGTAATAGTTGGTCCTATTGCATAAGAATGGAAACTCTTTTGTCTAGATGAAGATGTCCCACTCCCAACTGGAGATGGTGGAGGCATAAATCCCATGGATGGTTTAATTTTAGATTTCCTTTAGAAATTGCAGTTTCTTCCACACTTTGGTCAGCATGGGACATGACATTTTGGCAAGAGAAGGTTACATTTACATCCACTACCATTTGCATCCTCAAAAGATTGGATCTTTGTAGTATGGTTAATTGTGTACATACATTAACCCCTTTTCTAGTTGTTCCCAAAACGTTTTTCCTAATCCGACTGTAACTCTTGTTATCACTCTGTAAATTCTCAGAGGTTGTCAGGAGGTAGAAGAAATTTATCAGAGGTAACTTTATCCAACCACTTCGAAACTGGGATCTAGCCCTGCCAGTTTCAGAGAGGGATCTCTCTATAATATTTAGATATGTTTTAGGTTTCAGATATTAGGCTAGTTAAATAAATGGGACTGTGTTGTTTTGTTTTATAAAATGGCTGAAATATTGCTTACGCATCTATTGGGCTATGCAGTCTGTGTTAAGGTTTGAGATCTGAGAACAGATTTTATTAGGTCTCTTCACAGGGCAAGATAATGCTAATGTTGTATCCTTGAGAATTTAAAGTGATGGATAGCAAAAATAGATGAGATGATCAACTACAACAAAGAATCATTGAAGAATTTCTTTATCACAGCATCAGAAGATAAACACTTAGATCTTTAAAATCCAGAAATAGAGTATTCGAAGATAAATTCTGCAACTTTAACTTCTTTTAAATGATTAGATATAGAAAACAAGATGATAACGAAGTAAGATAAACCATTCAATGAAGAGAAGTAAACATCACCAACATAAAACACGCAGGAATCTTGTGAATCTTCCCTTTTATTACTGGTAGATCTCTTCAAAAATATTATAGTTTACAGCTTGCTTGGGCATAAAGATCAACCCACAATACTTCGAAGTTTGAAGTATTTATAAGAAAAATTACAATTGATCCTGTCATTAATGATCAGGATGTGGTAGAATCTGAATCTAACTAACTAGATAACAAAATACAAAATTGTGGGAACTACTAATGATCTGTCGGGTTCTTTGAGCTGATTTCAGAAATGTCATTGGTGAGTCATCAAATTGACTTTGACTACTCTGCATGCTAATTTGTACATCCACATCATCTTTTAGTCGATCAAGTCACATAGGTCGTCCCATCTTTGCTGACTGGGGATGTTGACTTTGAGCAGCCTTTGGTACACCTCATCCGTCTCTGTGTACTTAGTGAAGATGGGTTTGGTGATGAAAATATACTTTATCTCTTGTTGAATACTCAGGTATAATCTCAGAGATTCCAAGAATACTTTTCCTATGATGCTTCCTTTTATGCCTGTGAACTTGGACCCATCCTTCGCCAATGTGAGAATCTTATATTTATAATATGAGAGAGTAATCAACTTATTATTGATCACAAATAAAATTGGGAGACCTTTCTTCTGCAAAGAGTCAGTCTTGCTGAAAAACCTCTGTACCACGACATCCATTGCTTGAACTCTCTCCTCGAGTTGCACCATTAGTCCCCTCTTGGTCAAGACTCTCTTAAATTCAAGAATTGTTTCAATCTTGTCCTCAATTTTCAGGGCTTCCAACTCTTCTTTTGATTTAGAATTTAATAATTTGATTATCTTGTTGGACTCTGTAGGCATTTCTCCCAGTTCTCCCTTTATCCTGTCGATGGCTTGTTTGGCTCTCTGCACTAGATCATGTTGTTCAAACATGATTTGTATCAAGGTCCAAATCTCTGTCACTGATTGGTAGATGTCCATCCAAATATTTTCTTTAGCCTCTGACAGAGTCTTAGCCATGACTGTTTCTTTCTACAGCTGTTGCAGTTCCTGTTTGAGTTTGTCTAACTTATTCCTCTCAGTGTTGTAGCTGGCCTGGAATGTGTAATTCAGATTTTTGATATTTTGAATCTCTTCTTGCAGTTTTCTGATGTCTGCCCATTGAAGAGTCATATATTCAATTGCTTTTGCCAATTGGTCTGTTGTAACTGGAGTTTTCACTGATGTTTCTACTGGAATTTTCCTTGTGGTATTTGATGTTGTCATTGTTGTATTGACTCATGTGATCAGGACTGCATTCAATGGTATGACTTCCATTGGCACATTTTTCTCCTTCTCCTTAACTAGCTTGTCCAGCTCGGCGTTCATTTCTTTAATTTGAGCGTTCTACTCCATGATCAATTTCAACATCTCCTCTTTTTGTCCTTCAGTCTCAACCATATTTTTAGCCTGTGCATATTCAGTAGCAGATATTTTCAATTGTCTCCTCAGAGAAGCTATGTCAGCATTCTTCTTTTTGATCATCTCTTTTGCTGCTTTGATATTGGTCGGATCATACCCAATTTTGAGCACCAGTTCTTCCAAGGACTTAATTTTGATATACTTTGATCCAGATGGATATCAGTGGCCACCCACCTTTTCCAACTGGCTCAAAACAGTTTTCTGGCATTTTTGGCAATTTATTATTTTTAGCAGTTTTTACTTCCACGACAATTTTGAGGGCCTAAATGAAGGTTTTTCAGTATCGAGCTCCTCAATGATGGACAAAGGAATAATTGAGCCCCCAAAATGAATCTCCTCAGTGATACCTTTCCAATGGGCTATAACACGCCTAAAATGGAGATCGTATGCAAAAGTTACGACCCTAGGAAGTTGATGTACTAGCTTACCCAAACGAAGTCCACATGACTTTTGGCGTTTCATCTCCTAGGGTTAGGTTTTTGGATGTCTAGGGTTTTTGGCATTATTTCTTATTGTAAAAAGGCCTTCAGATCCTCATTGTAACCTTCTTCTTGTGAATGCATGCTTCCGTCACATCTCTTCTCAGAGATAAGCCACCACCATTCCAGCAAGCTTGTTTCCGCTGCATTTTACAGTTTCAACTTATTTCGTTATTGAATAGAAAACCAGTTTTATTGTATCTTTGTTATTTTGTGTTAAGCACCTGTTAATAATTTGTATTAATTTCGTTATTCTCATAAAATCTGGATCAGTGGTATCAGAGCGGTCTGCTCCTTGTCGTCTTAATGCATGTCCCCAACGAGGTCTGAGTACAAAGAGTTGGGTCTCGAGCTTATTTCTCTTGAGGACAGAAGCTCTCGCACGCCCAAGCAACCTCCCATGGAAGGAGAAAAGAAAGATGATGTGGCAGGAGATCCTTTCAAACTGTTGATTGAGGAATCCCTCACGCAACAGAGGAACGAGATGATGGATAGTTTCATGCAAATCCTTCGGCGACTACCAACAGGCGATGCATCTTCTTCGAATGGACGCGTCGCTCCCTTAAAGGTACAAATAAACTTTGATATTCCTATATTTGAAGGTCAGATAGATGTAGATGTTGTAGACAGGTGTTTGAATCTACTAGAAGGGTATTTTTTGTTCATAAATTTTCGAATAGAGAAAAGATTACTTTTGCGCTCCTCAAAGTCGTTCCCCATGTCAAAGATTGGTGGGAAACTTTCTGTGAGCAAAAGGAAAGTTCTTCCAGGGACTTGATTTTGATATCCTTTGATCCATATGGATATAGGTGGCCACCCACCTTTTCCAACTGGCTCAAAACAGTTTTCTGGCATTTTTGGCAATTTATTATTTTTAGCGGTTTTTACTTCCGCGGCCATTTTGAGGGCCTAAATGAAGGTTTTTAGATATAGATCTCCTCAATGATATAAAAAGTCATGATTGAGCCCCCAAAATGAATCTCCTCAATGATACCTTTCCAACGGGCTATCACACGCCTAAAACGAAGATCGTATGCAAAAGTTACGACCCCGGGAAGTTGATGTACTAGCTTACCCAAACGGGGCCCACATGAATTTTGGCGTTTCATCTCCTAGGGTTAGGTTTTTGGATGTCTAGGGTTTTGGGAATTCTTGCTTATTGTAAAAATTCCTTCAGAGCTTCATTGTAACCTTCTTCTTGCGAATGCACGCTGTCGTCACATCTCTTCTCAGAGATAAGCCGCCACCATTCCAGCAAGCTTGTTTCTACTGCATTTTACACTTTCAGCTTATTTTGTTATTGAATAGAAAACCAATTTTATTGTATCTCTGTTATTTTGTTTTAAGCACCAGTTAATAATCTATATTCATTTCGTTTTTCTCATAAAATCTGGATCAATGGTATCAAAGCGGTCTTCTCCTTGTCGTCTTAATGCATGTCCCCAACGAGGTCTGAGTACAAAGAGTTGGGTCTCGAGCTTGTTTCTCTTGAGGACAGAAGATCTCGCATGCCCAAGCGAACTCCCATGGTAGGAGAAAAGAAATATGATGGGGCAGGAGATCCTTTCAAACTGTTGATTGAGGAATCCCTCACGCAACAGAGGAACGAGATGATGGATAGTTTCGCGCAAATCCTTCGGCGACTACCAACAGGCGATGCATCTTCTTCAAACGGAAGCACCGCCCCCTTCAAGGTAAAAATAAAATTTGATATTCCTATATTGAAGGTCAGATAGACGCAGATGCTATAGACAGGTGGTTGAATCTACTAGAAGGGTATTTTTCTGTTCATAAATTTTCGAATAGAGAAAATATTACTTTTGTGCTCCTCAAAGCCATTCCCCATGTCAAAGATTGGTGGGAAACTTTCTGTGAGCAAAAGGAAACAGAGGAAACATCATTATTTTCATTCACATCCACCTAGGAATCCTTCAGGGATTCTATTAAGGAACAATACTACCATGTCGGAAGTTATGACGACCTGTATACCAAATGGACCACACTGCGGCAAGAAAGAGACCAAGCAGTGCCAGATTTCACAAATATATTCCATACCCTGCCCACCAAGTTGGGTATAAAATATTCGGAGTGACATCTAGTGCTCTACATAGATACATCCAAACCAAAATGGAATTTCTAGTCATCTCATCCTTGGGCGCAGCCTACCGATATGCCGTCAAAATCAAGTAGAAGCTCAAACAAAAGACGCAACAATTTGGGCCTGGGAACCCCGCACAACAAAAGCCAGGAAAGGGCGGCCCCAACCCACCGAAAAAAGGACAGACCAAAGATGGATAGTATCAATACAACCAGTACAAGCCACAAGAAAAGGACACCGGAAAGACAAAGAAAGATATTGGGAAGTGGTGCGACTTCCATAAGAGCCCTTGGCATAACACTATTGACTGTCACTCAAAGCAATCGTTGGTGGCCGAAGTGAAAGCCTCTAAATCAGATGTAGATTATGAATCCAAGATAGAATTAGAAAGGGGAAGACAGATCATTGACGTGGAACCCAGTGCCACCATTTCTACCAACAAGATCCAGCCTGGTGAACCAGACAAGCCAGAAGAAGGAGAGCGCCTCTTCCATTCACATATGTGGGTAAAAGGCACCCCGTTGTACTTCATCGTTGACAGCGGTAGCCAGAAGAACCTCATCTCAGCAGAGGTTGTCAAGCGGCTGGCCTTGCCAACAATGCCACACCCACAACCCTACACCATTGGATGGCTCCGCCAAGGAAGCGATCTTCGCGTCGACCAACAGTGTCGACTGTCGTATGGCATCAAGCCCTTCAAAGACAAGGTATTGTGTGATGTTTCTCCTCTTGAAGTTTGTGATGTTATTTTGGACCAACCTTATTTATGGAAACGTCATGATGTATATGAGTCTAGGCCTCGTAGTGTTATTATTACTTTGAATAGGAAATTGTACAGGGTACCCGAGGCAGTCCCACTTAGTGTTATTTCTTTGATCTCTGCTAAGCAATGCAGGAAGGTCATCTCTCAGACGGGGAAGTTTGTCTTCTTCATGATTCTCTCTCAGAATAAGTGAAATATCACAACCACATCCAGGGTCTTTGTGGCCGACCTCTCCACATAGAAGAAGAAAGTAGATAAGTTCATGGAAGAATACTCGGATATCTTCTCCTCACCTACAGGGGTACCTCTGCACTGCCAGGTCAAGCACCCCATCGATTTGACCCCCGATGCACCGCTTCCCAATGGGCCAGTCTATCGTCGCTCTTTGTTAGAGAATGAGGAGATCAAGAGACAGATCCAAGCACTTCTCCATAAGGGGCACATACGCCCTAGCTCATCACCTTGCGGGAGCTCAATCGTGCTAGTACAGAAGAAAGATGGAACCTGGTGACTATGTATTGATTACCGGGCTCTGAATAAAATCACTGTCAAAAATTGGTACCTGATTCCCTGAATCGATGACCTCCTTGATCAACTCACGGGGGCCAAATACTTCAGTAAGATTGATCTGAAGTCTGGCTACCACCAGGTCCCGATAGAACAGACAAATGTATGGAAGACCGCCTTGAAGTAAAAGGAAGGACTCTTTGAATGGTTGGTCATGCCCTTTGGTTTGACAAATGCTCCAACCACTTTCATGAGGATGATGGACGATATCCTCCAACCATTCACCAATACTTTTGTAGTGGTGTATCTGGATGACATTCTAATATACAACAAGACTTGGGACGAACACTTGCAGCATATTCAGCAGGTTATGCACACCCTGCGGCAGCACAAGCTATATGCCAACCTGGAAAAATGCTCCTTCGGCATGGACAGGGTCCATTACCTGGGCTACATCATTGATCAGCATGGCGTACATGTGGATCCAGCCAAGATCCAAGTCATCTGTGGCTGGCCATCCCCAAAAACACTCACTGTGCTTCGGAGCTTCTTGGGACTTGCTAATTTCTACCGCAGGTTCATGTTGGGTGTCTCCCATATTGCATGGGCCTTCATCCAAATAAACAGGGGTGGTGGCAAGGTGAAATTTGTGTGGGGCCGGTCCCAACAATAAGTGTTCGATGATTTGAAGCAGCGCTTGTGCTCAGCCCCAGTACTTTCACTACCAGACCTACAACATCCTTTTGAGATCGAGACAGATGCTTCAGACTATGTCATGGGTGTTGTTCTCACTCAGCACGGCCCCCCCATGGCCTATCATAGTGAGACATTGTCAGATACTATCCGTAAGTACCCTACTTACGAGAAAGACATGTACTCCATTGTGCAAGCATGTCGCCAATGGAGACATTACATTCTTGGGAAGGAGACAATCATCCACACTGATCATAAGCCACTGCAGTTCATGCAGACACAAGGAAAATTGCAAAATGACCACCATCAGAAGTGGTCCACATACTTGCAGCAATTCCACCTCAACATCAAGTATAAAATAGGAAACACCAATCGCGTTGTTGATTGCCTCAGGAGACCGCCAGTCGTGGCACTCACCATGGTGCTAGACTCTTGTGGCCATGAGACATCTGGATGGCCCCAACTCTATGAGACAAACCCTGACTTCGCCACCACCTACCAAATGTTGGGTGCAAATGCAGTCGTCGATAATTTCCATCTTCGGGATGGGTTTTTGTGTCATTTGGTCCATATCTATGTTCCATCAAGTGAGTGAGCGAAGCTGATCTGGGAAACCCACTACAGTCGGGTGGCAGGACACTTCGGCGTCGAAAACACAGTGGTGATGCTACAGAAACATTTCTACTGGCCGAAACTTCGACAAGAGGTCGGCAAGTATATCAGGTCCTGCACTACCTGCGCTATTGCCAAACCGACCACTAAGAAAAAGGGCTTGTACACCCCTATTCCTACTCCTAACAGGCCATGGGAATCCATCTCAATGGACTACATGTCGGGCCTCCCATCCACCAAGAGGGTAAATGACTGTGTTTTGTGGTTGTTGATCGCTTTTCTAAGATGGCGATTATGGTTGCCTGCAAGAAGAGCATCACAGCAGAGGCCACTGCCAAGCTCTTCTTTGAATGAGTCTGGGTACATTTTGGAATCCCAAAAACCATTGTCTTAGATCGGGATAGTCGATTTATCATCACATTCTAGTCGAGCCTCTGGTCACTATTGGACACCAAGCTCACCAAATCCACGGCTTTCCACCCCCAGACAGATGGCCAAACCGAGTTTGTAAATCAAATGATTGTGCATATCCTTCGCATGTATAATTCAAAGAACCCTTGCATATGGGATGAGATCCTTCCCTATGTCCAGCATAGCTACAACCAAGCCTTGCATAGCTCAACTGATCATAGCCCCTTTCAAGTGGCGTTGGGATTCAAACCATTGGTTCCCATAGATGTTTCACTTCCCCTTGCGGTCACCTCGACTGACTCATCTCCTGCTCCAACTGAAGCTGACAAAGCCACCCAGTTCATTGAGCGAATCCAGCACATCCGCCAACAAGTTCAGGATATCCTACATAAGTCCAATGACAAGTACAAACAGTTCCATGATCAACATCGGGTGCCGCATAAGTTTCAGGTGGGAAACAAAGTTTGGTTGCACTTGCAGAAAGAATGCCTTATAGGAGCCCATCAAAATATTTTCCCACTCTGTTATGGATCGTACACTATCACCAAGGCCGTGGGGGATAATGCTTTTGAGCTCAACATTCCTCCTTTCCTTGGCCTGCACCCAGTGTTCAACGTGGATCTCCTTCGCCCTTATTTCCCACCATTATTGGACACCTCAGAAGTAGAAGAACAAATGACACCAACAGAGATCAACCCCGACTGCATACAAAAGGAATCCAATGATCATATTGTGGATAGACAGATCAAGGGCACTCGACAACAAAGGATCGAGCTTTATCGAGTCATCAAAGCAGGGCAGCTTCTGCACCAAGGCAAGTGGCTCACCTGGGGCCAAATTCAGCAGAAATTTCCTCATCTAATGGGGGACCTCAATGCAATGGATACCATTGCTTCCTAAGGAGGGAGGATTGATCTAGATGGATATCAGTGTCCACCCACCTTTTCCAACTGGCTCAAAACAGTTTTCTAGCATTTTTGGCAATTTACTATTTTTAGCAGTTTTTACTTCCGAGGCCATTTTGAGGGCCTAAATGAGGTTTTTCAGTATTGAGCTGCTCAATGATAGATGAAGGCATGAATGAGCCCCCAAAATTAATCTCCTCGGCGATAAATTTCCAACAGGCTATTACATGCCTAAAACAGAGATCGTATGCAAAAGTTACGACCCCGGAAAGTTGATGTACTAGCTTACCCAAACGGGGCCCACATGACTTTTGGCATTTCATCTCCCAGGGTTAGGTTTTTGGATGTCTAGGGTTTTTGGAATTCTTTCTTATTGTAAAAATGCCTTTAGAGCCTCATTGTAACCTTCTTCTTGCAAATGCACACTTTCGTCACATCTCTTCTCTGAGATAAGCCACCACCATTCCAACAAGCTTGTTTCCGCTGCATTTTACAGTTTCAGCTTATTTCGTTATTGAATAGAAAACCAGTTTTACTGTATCTCTGTTATTTTGTGTTAAGAACCTGTTAATAATCTGTATTCATTTCATTCTACTCATAAAATCCGGATCAGTGGTATCAGAGCAGTCTGCTCCTTGTCGTCTTAATACATGTCCCCAACGAGGTCTGAGTACAAAGAGTTGGGTCTCGAGCTTGTTTCTCTTGAGGACAGAAGCTCTCGCATGCCCAATCGACCTCCCATGGCAGGAGAAAATAAATATGATGGGGTTGGAGATCCTTTCAAACTGTTGATTGAGGAATCCCTCATGCAACAGAGGAACGAGATGATGGATAGTTTCGCGCAAATCCTTCGACGACTACCAACAGGTAATGCATCTTCTTCGAACAGAGGCGTCGCCCCCTTCAAGGTACAAATAAACTTTGATATTCCTATATTTGAAGGTCATATAGATGCAGATGTTGTAGACAGGAGGTTGAATCTACTAGAAGGGTATTTTTCTGTTCATAAATTTTCGAATAGAGAAAAGATTACTTTTGCGCTCCTCAAAGTCGTTCCCCATGTCAAAGATTGGTGGGAAACTTTATGTGAGCAAAAGGAAACAGAGGAAACCTCATTATTTTCCATCACGACCACCTGGGAATCCTTCAGAGATGATATTAAGGAACAATACTACCCTGTCAGAAGTTATGACGACCTGTATACCAAATGGACCACACTGCGGCAAGAAAGAGACCAAGCAGTGCCAGATTTCACAAATATCTTCCATACCTTGAGCACCAAGTTGGGTATCAAACATTCAGAGCAACATCTCATGCTCAAGTATCACGGTGCTCTGCATAGATACATCCAGACTGAAATGGAATTTCTAGACATCTCATCCTTGGGCGCAGCCTACTGATATGTCGTCAAAATCGAGCAAAAGCTCAAACAAAAGATGCAACAATTTGGGTCTGGGAACCCCACACAACAAAATCCGGGAAAGGGCGGCCCCAACCCACTGAAAAAAGGATAGAGAAAATATGGACAGTATCAATACAACCAATACAAGCCGCAAGCAAAGAAGGACACTGGAAAGACAAAGAAAGATACCGGGAAGTGGTGCGACTTCCATAAGAGCCCTTGGGATAACACTGCTGACTGTCGCTCAAAGCAATTGCTAGTGGCCGAAGTGAAAGCCTATGAATCAGATGCAGATTCTGACTCTGAGATAGAATCGGAAAGGGGAAGACAGATCATTGACATGGAACCTAGTGCCACCTTTGCTACCACCAAGATCTAGCCTAGTGAACCAGACGAGCCAGAAGAAGGAGAGCACCTATTCCATTCACAAATGTGGGTAAAAGGCACCCTGTTGCACTTGATCATTGACAGTGGTAGCCAGAATAACCTCATCTCAGCAAAGGTCGTCAAGCGGCTGGCCCTGCCAACAACACCGCACCCACAACCCTACACCATTGGATGGCTCCGCCAAGGAAGCAATCTCCGCATCGGCCAACAGTGTCGATTGTCGTACGGCATCAAGCCCTTCAAAGACGAGGTATTGTGTGATGTTGCTCCTCTTGAAGTCTATGATGTTCTTTTGGGACAACCTTATTTATGGAAACGTCATGATGTATATGAGTCTAGGCCTCGTAGTGTTATTATTACTTTGAACAGGAAATTGTACAGGGTACCCAAGGCAGTCCCACCTAGTGTTATTTCCTTGATCTCTACTAAGCAATGCAGGAAGTTCATCTCTCAGATGGGGAAGTTTTTCTTCTTCGTGATTCGCACTCAGAATAAGCGAAAGATCGCAACCACATCCAGGGTCTCTGTGGATGACCTCTCCACATAGCAGAAGCAAGTAGATAAGGTCATGGAATAATACTCGGATATCTTCTCCTCACTTACAGGGGTACCTCTGCACTGTCAGGTCAAGCACCCCATCGATCTGACCCCCGGCACACCGCTGCCCAATGGGCCAGTCTATCATCGCTATTTGTTAGAGAATGAGGAGATCAAGAGACAGATCCAAGAACTTTGCCACAAGGGGCACATACGCCCTAGCTCATCACCTTGCGGGAGCCCAATCGTGCTAGTACAGAAGAAAGATGGAACCTGGCGACTATGTATTGATTACCAGGCTTTGAATAAAATCACTGTCAAAAACCAGTACCCGATTCCCCGAATCAATGACCTCCTTGATCAACTCACGGGGGCCAAATACTTCAGTAAGATTGATCTGAAGGCTGGCTACCACCAAGTCCCGATAGAACAGACAGATGTATGGAAGACCGCCTTCAAGTCAAAGGAAGGACTCTTTGAATGGTTGGTCAGTCCCTTTGGTTTGACAAATGCTCCAGCCACTTTCATGAGGATGATGGACGATATCCTGCGACCATTCACCAATAATTTTGTAGTGGTGTATCTGGATGACATTCTAATCTACAGAAAGACTTGGGACCAACACTTGCATCATATTCAGCAGGTTCTGCACACCCTGTGGCAGTACAAGCTATATGCCAACCTGGAAAAATGCTCCTTCGGCATGGACAGGGTCCATTACCTAGGCTACATCATTGATTAGCATGGCATACATGTGGATCCAGCCAAGATCCAAGTCATCCGTGACTGGCCAGCCCCAACAACACTCACTGAGCTTCGAAGCTTCTTGGGACTTGCTAATTTCTACCACAGGTTCGTGTTGGGTTTCTCCCATATTGCATGGGCCCTTGGCCAAATAAACAGAGGTGGTAGTAAGGTGAACTTTGCGTGGGGCCGGTCCCAACAATAAGCGTTCGATGATTTGAAGCAGTGCTTGTGCTCAGTCCCAGTACTTTCACTACCAGACCTGCAGCATCCCTTTGAGATCGAGACAAATGCTTCAGACTATGTCGTGGGCTTCGTTCTCTCTCAGCACGGCCACACCATGGCCTATCATTGTGAGACACTGTCAGATATTGTCCGTAAGTACCCTACTTATGAAAAAGAAATGCACTCCATTGTGCAAGAATGTCGTCGGTGGAGACATTACATTCTTGGGAAGGAGACAGTCATCCACACAGATCATAAGCCACTGCAGTTCATGTAGACATAGGGAAAAATGAAAAATGACCGCCATCAAAAGTGGTCCACATACTTGCAGCAATTCCACCTCAACATCAAGTATAAAACAGGAAGCACCAATTGCATCGTTAATTGCCTCAGCAGACCGCCAGTGGCGGCACTCACCACGGTGCTAGACTCTTGTGGCCATGAGACATCTGGATGGCCCCAACTCTATGAGACAGACCCTGACTTCTCCACCACGTACCAAATGTTGGGTGCAAATGCAATTGTCGATAATTTCCATCTTCAGGATGGGTTGTTGTGTCATCTAGGCCATATCTGTGTTCCATCAAGTGAGCGAGCGACGCTGATCTGGGAAGCCCACTACAGTCAGGTGGCAGGACACTTCGACATCGAAAAGACAGTGGCAATGCTACAGAAACATTTCTACTGGCCAAAACTTCGACAGGAGGTCGGCGAGTATATCAGGTCCTGCATTGCCTGCGCTATTGCCAAACCGACCACTAAGAAACAGGGCTTGTACACCCCTCTTCCTACTCCTGACAGGCCATGGGAATCCATCTCAATGGGCTACATGTCGGGCCTCCCATCCACCAAGCGGGGAAATGACTGCGTTTTTGTGGTTGTTGATCGCATTTCTAAGATGGCGTTTCTGGTTGCCTGCAAGAAGAGCATCACAGCAGAGGCCACTGCCAAGCTCTTCTTTGAACGAGTCTGGGTACATTTTGGAATCCCACAAACCATTGTCTCAGATCGAGATAGTCAATTTCTCAGCACATTCTGGTCGAGGCTCTGGTCACTGGTGGACACCAAGCTCACCAAATCCATGGCCTTCCACCCCCAGACAGATGGCCAAACCGAGGTTGTAAATCGAATGATTGTGCATATCCTTCGCATGTATAATTCAAATAACCCTCGCACATGGGATGAGAGCCTTCCTTATGTCCAGGATAGCTACAATTGAGCCTTGCATAGCTCAACCGGCCATAGCCCCTTTCAAGTGGGGTTGGGATTCCAACCATTGGGTCCCATAGATGTTGCACTTCCCCTTTGTTAGAAAAACAAGACTGCGGAGCAATAAAATAAGACAAATATAGAAACAAAACAAACAAGACACACAATACAAGAGAGACACAGATTTACGTGGTTCACCCAGTGTGGGCTACGTCCACCAGAGAAATTGCCAGGTCCTTCCTTTATTATTATCCAGCAAATGAAGTGATACAACCTATAGCAAAACTCGTTGTAACTTCCTCTTCTTTCTCTCACAGTCTCCTCTCTCAGAATACAATATTCACCATCATACATAGCCGCAATACATTTCCCTCATAAAAGATGGTTGCCTTCTAGGGAAAAAACCCTAACATAATCTCTATCGCTAGATCTGCGACCTTATAATGAACGGTCTAGATTTACAATGAAATTACAATATACTTTTATAAGGCAATTTTTTCTTCGAGGGCTTCACCCCCGAACCCCCGCTAGGGGCCCGTTTTCCCCCAGACCCCCCAACCGAGGGGATAGCCCCCCCGAACCCCGCAGAGGGGGTACCCCCCCTCTGCAATCCCCCGCATGGAAGAGTGTACATACTTCTGGGGTGTAAATACTTCATGGGGTATAAACACGGCTGAAAGCAAGGACCTCT
>ML780380.1:22016-41399 GCA_009831015.1 Picea engelmannii
CCTTGATACAAATCATGTTTGAACAACATGATCTAGTGCAGAGAGCCAAACAAGCCATCGACAGGATAAAGGGAGAACTGGGAGAAATGCCTACAGAGTCCAACAAGATAATCAAATTATTAAATTCTAAATCAAAAGAAGAGTTGGAAGCCCTGAAAATTGAGGACAAGATTGAAACAATTCTTGAATTTAAGAGAGTCTTGACCAAGAGGGGACTAATGGTGCAACTCGAGGAGAGAGTTCAAGCAATGGATGTCGTGGTACAGAGGTTTTTCAGCAAGACTGACTCTTTGCAGAAGAAAGGTCTCCCAATTTTATTTGTGATCAATAATAAGTTGATTACTCTCTCATATTATAAATATAAGATTCTCACATTGGCGAAGGATGGGTCCAAGTTCACAGGCATAAAAGGAAGCATCATAGGAAAAGTATTCTTGGAATCTCTGAGATTATACCTGAGTATTCAACAAGAGATAAAGTATATTTTCATCACCAAACCCATCTTCACTAAGTACACAGAGACGGATGAGGTGTACCAAAGGCTGCTCAAAGTCAACATCCCCAGTCAGCAAAGATGGGACGACCTATGTGACTTGATCGACTAAAAGATGATGTGGATGTACAAATTAGCATGCAGAGTAGTCAAAGTCAATTTGATGACTCACCAATGACATTTCTGAAATCAGCTCAAAGAACCCGACAGATCATTAGTAGTTCCCACAATTTTGTATTTTGTTATCTAGTTAGTTAGATTCAGATTCTACCACATCCTGATCATTAATGACAGGATCAATTGTAATTTTTCTTATAAATACTTCAAACTTCGAAGTATTGTGGGTTGATCTTTATGCCCAAGCAAGCTGTAAACTATAATATTTTTGAAGAGATCTACCAGTAATAAAAGGGAAGATTCACAAGATTCCTGCGTGTTTTATGTTGGTGATGTTTACTTCTCTTCATTGAATGGTTTATCTTACTTCGTTATCATCTTGTTTTCTATATCTAATCATTTAAAAGAAGTTAAAGTTGCAGAATTTATCTTCGAATACTCTATTTCTGGATTTTAAAGATCTAAGTGTTTATCTTCTGATGCTGTGATAAAGAAATTCTTCAATGATTCTTTGTTGTAGTTGATCATCTCATCTATTTTTGCTATCCATCACTTTAAATTCTCAAGGATACAACATTAGCATTATCTTGCCCTGTGAAGAGACCTAATAAAATCTGTTCTCAGATCTCAAACCTTAACACAGACTGCATAGCCCAATAGATGCGTAAGCAATATTTCAGCCATTTTATAAAACAAAACAACACAGTCCCATTTATTTAACTAGCCTAATATCTGAAACCTAAAACATATCTAAATATTATAGAGAGATCCCTCTCTGAAACTGGCAGGGCTAGATCCCAGTTTCGAAGTGGTTGGATAAAGTTACCTCTGATAAATTTCTTCTACCTCCTGACAACCTCTGAGAATTTACAGAGTGATAACAAGAGTTACAGTCGGATTAGGAAAAACGTTTTGGGAACAACTAGAAAAGGGGTTAATGTATGTACACAATTAACCATACTACAAAGATCCAATCTTTTGAGGATGCAAATGGTAGTGGATGTAAATGTAACCTTCTCTTGCCAAAATGTCATGTCCCATGCTGACCAAAGTGTGGAAGAAACTGCAATTTCTAAAGGAAATCTAAAATTAAACCATCCATGGGATTTATGCCTCCACCATCTCCAGTTGGGAGTGGGACATCTTCATCTAGACAAAAGAGTTTCCATTCTTATGCAATAGGACCAACTATTACATGGATGTATGGTAAACTAAACCATGATGATCTAGATGATGCCATTGGAAAATTTATTTTTTCCAATGGCATTCCTTTCCAGCTTAGTTTATCTCCTTATTATAAGGACATGTTCCGTGCAATTGCAACAACGATACCCTCATATGTTCCCCAAGTGAAGATAAGTTGATGACAATGTTTTTAGAAAATAAAGTGTCCAATATTAATGTGTATAAAGAGAAGATGAGCAGACATGGGTGAGGGAAGATTGCTATATTTTTATGGATGGGTGGATAGACATTGCCAAATTTCCACTTATTAACACATAGTTACATGCCAATATGGGCCTTTCTTTCTTAGAGATATTGATGATTCTGGAAAGCACAAAGATGCAACTTTCCAATTTGAGCTTCTTCAAGATCCTATAGAGGAGGTTGGGCCTACTGATGTTGTGTAGGTTGCAACAAATGCAATAATAGTGTGCAAATTAGTAGGGTTACTAATTAAAATTAAATGTAAGCATTTTTTTGGATCCCTTGTTGTGTGCATGAACTTGAAAATGCACTTAAAGACATTGGAAAAATTCAGTGGGTATCCACCTTGGTGACAATTGCAAGAGATGTGCATATGTTTATCTGTAACCATCACACCTCCTTGGCCATGTACAGGTCTCACTCTAGGGATGAATTCATCAAGCCCAGAAAGACTAGATATGATAGTTATTTTATCTCATTAGAAAGGATGTTGGAGGTGCAATTAGCATTGTAGGCCATGGTTGTAACTTGGAATTGGAAAAGGTGGATAAAATTCAAGACATGTGAGGGAAAGAATATTAGATTTTGGATATTGCATAATGATTGGTAGACAAATTGTATTTAATTGGTGTCATCCTTACACCCTATAATTGAGTTCATTCACTACTATGACATATTATTCTAGTCATTCACTTGTGAGAAAGAGATATCCTTAGAGTTCTATATGAACTATATTTGACCCATTATTTAGCATAGGTGGGATCGAATGAATGCAAATTTTCACATCAAAGTGTATGCACTCAACCCATAGTGGTGTATGCCCAAGGCCTAGTAGAATTATTCCCATTGAAAACATAGATATCAATAAGGGATTTCAAGTTTCCATTACAAAGATTACAATGTAGAAGAGGGGAGAACACTTTGAACATAGTGGATGTAGTTTGTAGGTCTCAATGGTCCCTTCAATAAGCCCGATGCAAGGGAATATTGTAATGACTTAGGATAGGATGGTCCCATTGGTTGGTGGACCATGTAAGGGGATTATGCTCTAGAGATCCAACATATTTATATCCACTTATTGTCTTGGATTTCTAGTTCCTCCACATCGGAGACAAATTGGTCCACATATAGCTTTATCCACTATATCAAGAGGAATATAATTTCCTCTAGGAGAGAAGAGAAGCTAGTTGCAGTGAAAAATTCCCTACATATTGTGCATAGGAAGACACTAGAGTATTGAAGGGGACCAACAACACCATGAGATGTGGATCCAAAGGATGGTGCATATATATATGAGAATGATGGACCAAATGAGCTGCAACATGGTTTGGTTGGCGTGTCATTGGTTGCTAATGAGAGTGACTCTAACTGAGATAGTAACACTCCCATTGATGATCCCAATGACTTCATGCATGAGATGGATGTAGAGGACCAATAAATGAAATTGACCCCTTGACGCTCATTTTATTTTCAGTGTTCATTTTCCATGGTTATTTTTTGTTTTGAATTTTGAGTCTTGAATCTAGATATTGATGACCTGATACCAAGTCTTTAACTCATTACTCTTTACTATATTTGAGTAATTTCAATTTACTATTTTAGATTTCATTATCTACTACTTTTCTTAGTACTATTTAGCATTATGAATGATGAATCTAAATCTAAATCTAAATCATGTTTATATCATTTACAAATTTGACTTTAGTATTTACATTGCATAATGACGAATTTGCATGGGATAAATTGTTATTGTTGGGATTTTTATTTTTATTTTTTATTAGGGATGGTGTACCTTATGCTAGGGACCCTGCCCCCCATGAATTTGCCTAAAAATTGGGGGATTTCTCCACATGTACCCCATGTGTGTTTCCACGCTCTTATGCTCTTGTGTCTTAGAAACTTTGGTGGAACACTGATTTTTTTGCATTTCAAAGGCCATGGTTGGATGAGGTATGGTTGCAAGGTAGGGATAAAGTATTTTTTCTTATTATAAGTGAAAAATATTATTTAACTACCACATACTTGGGCCTTATTACATCCTTAATTGCAATAATATAGCTAGCATTATGTCTACACATTCTTCTCTATACTTGTAAGTACTATTCTCTGCCTATACAAAATGTTTTATGAGTAAATAAGAAGTATTTAAAACAAAACAAAAACTCATCTAAAGTTACTTTTGAGGAGGAGGATGAGTCTATTAGGGTATAATTGTGTTTATTGGTTATTTATTTCCAAATGTTTTCTTACTAAGGCCACACTTGCAAAGAGTGGCTTCACATATGATAAATGACTTTCCTACTCCAACCACATTCTATGGTAGTGCCAATCAACATGCCAATGTTAGGAACAAATTTAGTAGAAGTTATCATAAATGTTTTATGTTACCATTGATTTGGAGAATAACTCTCCTTAGGGACTCTAAATCCCTCATCCTATCACCTCATGATGGATTGTGGCATTGCATTCAAGTTGTTGCTATCTTTTCTCTAAGGAAATTGAGTAGTAAGTTTTTTTTAAAGGCTCTAGTAGTATTGTTTCTACATTTGAAAGGCCATGGTTGGATGAACTATGGTTGCAAGCTAGGGAAGTCTTTTCTCTTGTTAGAACTGCCAAAGATTATTTGAATACCACATACTCGAACCTTGTTGCACTCTTAACTGCAATAAGACAACTATCATTGTGTCTATACATTCTTCTCTATACTTATAAATAGTATTCTATGCCCATACACAATGTTTTATGAGTAAATAAGAAGTGATAAAAAAAAATCTCATTTGGAGGTACTTTTGAGGATGACTAGTGAGTCTATTATAGGTATTTGAAATTCTTTCTAGCCTATTTTTGGATATGATTTTTATTCTTGTCAAAAGGTTGGGTCTAATGAGAAGATACCTAGTTGGATAATATACAAGGTGGAACTAGAGACTAATGGTGGGAGTATTGATTTTTTTTAGCTCAATTTCATAGCCCAATTTAAGTTTCGAGATTTTAGCTTATACACTTATATAGTTGACATAGAAACATTGATACATATTATGTATTATTAGCATTATAAACTATGAAATAATGAATCATTGTATCATTTCCTATTATTTATTATTCTATAACTAACTTACCGATATGTGTTTACAATTTTACCATAATGATTTATGAATTTTCATCTTTTTTCTAAATATATTTTTCTGGGCATCTAGTTTTGATTCTCCCATTCTTATGTTTTGTGAGTATAGAAAAGTTGCAACCAACCTATACCCACAACTACCCTCTAATCCCTCTTTCTAGTAACTTTGACACCATAAACTATAGCTTTGAATTTTCAACATGAATTTTGCATTATTTTCTCATGGTCCACGCATTTAACCATGTCCACATACTAATTTATATGCTACATGAATGTTATTCGGACTCTCCAAATGGATAGAAAATCTAGTGGCATTCCTTTTGGTCATTGAGAAAAGTTTGAATCCTTTGAAGCAATTTACAACTCCATAATAAGAGATAAACCACTTGTAAGATCACTCATAGGCATACACGGGTCATGAACTTTTGTACTTAATCCCTTGTTTAATTTAAAAATTATGTTTCAAGTGCATGTATGTGTACGAATTTGTGTACTTTTTTTGTGCAGAATTCAGACATTAAGTTGGTAAAATGATAAATTCTATCATATGCAAAATTTTAATAACAATTACTAATTCATTTAAAGCATAATTCATCTATTATAACTTTTTTATTTTTTGCAGTAACAAATTAAAACCAATAACAATTTATCACATCAAAATATTTGCAATTAAAATACAATCTATGATAAGTAGAATACCTTTTAATCCTACTTGATTTAGTCCCTTGGTGTAGATTATCTCCTTGTAGAGATGCCTCCTCTTTTGGTTTTCTTGTCCAAAAATGGATTTACCTCCTAACCATATAGGAACAACCTCACTAGCTCTCTAGCTCTAGGAAATCCTTGGGGGGCTTCCTATCCCTCCATTCCCAAAGCTATAAAAAAACACAACCCAACAATATCTCAAATTCAATCCCAAAATTCAATTTGTCTCACAGTTCAATTTTCCACTTCTTGGTGTTCTCCTTCTCTTCAACCCAATAATTTTGCCCTAAATATCCAAATCCCCTCTCCTTCCTTTATCCTTCACTCCCAAAACCCTCCTATCCTTTTCGAGAAGGTCAACAAATAATAAAATAACCTTCCCTGATAGCATTCTATGATTTCTTCCCTAACATAATATCTATTTTTAAATAAAAATAAATTGGGTATATCATGCAACTCAAATCTCACTAAATTCAATTTAATTTTAATGAAAACATATTTTCCATTTACAAAAGATAATAAGTCTCTTAAATGAAATTCAATAATTTAAATAAAATAACCTTATAATCCATTTAATTTTTTATTTTACTAAAAACATCATACACACCTTAAAATAATAATAATATATTAACTAGTATTCCTCTTAATGATACTAACATACACATGCAAGGTATATATGTGTAGATAGCACATACATAGCTTGTGCGTGTACTACTAATAAAAAAACATCACATGTAATGCACAATTCATGTATGATCACAACCAAACAAGAAGTATAATAAATCTTGTAATGCATTAATCAATAATCTATATAATAGAGTAACAATAATTCATTAGTCAAAACAATTCAATACAATTTGAACATAGAGTAACAATAATTCATTAGTCAAAACAATTCAATACAAATTGAACATTACACCTAAATTAATATAGCATTTATTACACAAAAAGGAATAAGTAAAGCACTAAGTTTACATTACTAACTCCTAACAACACTTTCAACTATATTGAAACACCCTTCCTCCATAACCTACTTCCATCTTCCACATCATATCCTTTCCTTTGTTGGATTGTGGGAGCATCAACTATATTGACCTAAATCTAGATAGGACCCATAAGCATAAGTGTCAACTACCTTAACCAAGCTTCCCCAACAGACAATTGGAAGTTACCATCACATGTCTATGGGAGTGTGGCTTAACACAACTGTCCCATGTATCTAGGTTTCAATGGATAAATGATGGACATTACATACACCACTCCTAATAGAAATAGGGTCATTACCCTAGCATTGACCATACTATGGTGCTATTGTTGTTTTGAGATATTTTTCATTGAATATTCAGTTTGGGGCAATCGTGCTACTTGCAAAACCTGCACTTTCCCAAATATCATAGCAATGCATTTGAACCAATGAATAATAGAATAATGTTTTCTAGCATACCATTTCTCATTTGATTTTCATGACACATGTCACTTTAGTATGACACTTATCTCGCTATCACATATCCCATTCAACCTATAGGTTAGTTTACAACACAAGATGATGCATAAACATAAAACTATTGACATGTGATTTCCATGCTACTCATCGATGAGCAATGCAAACCAACTATTTATTCATCATATGCATGGTACTAATTGATTCACTAAAACATATAATTCAAAATGATATCCATGTACCAAAATATTTCATTTAAAATTTTCATGCTAGAAGTAAATCACACAACATCCATCATTAATCATGTAAACAATAATTATTTATAATATTCACCTATATGTAGGTCCACATGTCCATATATTAAAGTATCATTATTTTAATAGTATTCCGCAAATAATAAGCAGGGAAACATAAATAGGCCATAATGTAATTTTAGCTGCTAAAGTTAAAATGACGCATTCCACCACTATAGGGAAAAAGTATGCAATATATCTTATATAAAAGGTGATGTAAAAAAAAAGGTTTACTAAGTCATCCACTTTCTATGTGAATTATCATACCAATCTTATATACATATTAGACCATTTTTAAATTTATCCAAACTAGCTTTGTTCAATTACTTTTATAGTGTTGTGACTTGGTTATATCTAGACCTCACTCGGAAGGGGGGTGTCAGAAAAATTCCATGTATTCTCCATGTTTTTGGATCTTGAACCGATAACTTCATTTTCAGGCACTGCAACAACAATCTCTTCAAGATCTTTGGATGAAAGCCTCAAACTCAATGACCCTATGTTTGAATCTAGATTCTTGATTTTTGTTGTCCCTGCATGGTATTCATGTCAAGTAAGTTTCAATGTTGTATTTATATAATCATAATAACCTTTATTTCACTTTTAATGTCGAGTTTCAAGTACCTGGAATTGGAACAACATCACCCCCTTGATGAATAATCCATGCCAATGAAAGTTGTGCTAGGGTGCATTTATTCTTGTTCGCAAGATATGAAACACGATCAAATAAAATTTTGTTTTTTGCTAGACTCTCTGGTTGAAACCTTGGATGACCACTCTACAAAAATGAAGATAATTATATAAAAATTGCAAAAGAAATCATAAAAAAAATTTGTTGATCAATTTTCAAACAAAAATATAGTATGTATGCTAATTATATGTAAACTAGAATAGATCCATATTAACCTTGGATATATTAAGTACTAAGAAAGACCAAAAAAAAAAACAAAAAAAAAACAAAATGCAAACTTCTAGATGTTTAAACAATCCAGAATTAAGGTAGATCAATACTAATTTTTTATTTTTATTTTTAAATTGATTCTTTCTTTTTTCAACATTAGATTCCAAACACCAAATATTTTTCATTTTATTTTATCATTGCTACTCACATTCATATGTACATAAATATCTCTCCCACAAGGGTGAAAGAGAACCTTGCTTCTCACGGTGCAATTATCAAGGAAAATAACTATGAAAAGTTCTTCAAACATGTACTAAATGAAATTGTTGAAATGAGAACTTGAAATTTTAGTTACCATTGGTATGGTGTAGTCATAATCAAGATTGTGTTTTCATAGCTATTCATGCTTTCTAGTCAAAACTATTTAAATAGATTTATGCCTATATATTAATGACCAAATCAACTTATGTATCCTAACATCCCATAATCATTTGATGAAAAATAAACACGGTATTTTTGACGTGCTTCATAAACTGTATGTGCGAAACAACGGTTCTATCATTTCACATCAAAGCAACCTTTGGTGGGAATTTCACCATAAAAAAGTTATTGAAATGGTTAAAATTAATATCTTTCATCAAGAACCATTAAGGGGTCAATAAAGGGTATATCTAATCTGTGGATCAAAAAAGTGATTATCTAAGCAATAAAATAGATAGCTCCTATCATCATATTTGAAGCTAAGATTTAAGTCTGGTTCATCAAGGATTCTACTCAAGGAAAGGGTGGTTTTCTATTACCAAATGATGTATTTTTGACAGCCTTCACTCCAGAAGGGTTACTAATACAATTTTTATGCTCTATCATGGTTCTATGATCTTTGGAAGCTAACAACAAATCTTGGGAAAATTGATATTTGTTGGAATTATTGTCATTGATGTCAAAGGATTGATGATATAATTAATGTCATATTATGACATTACAATACACATAGAATTTCCAAGATTGATTTATATATATAGGTTTACAAGTATATTAAAAAGGGGTGCATGTGACAAAGTAAAAAGTGAAATGGTGGTTTCAAACCCATGGGTTTGGGGTATTTTCCCATGGTTTAGGGTATTTTTCCATGGTATTTGGGGTATTTGTCCATGGTATTGGGAATTAATTATTTAATTAATGTAAATGTACCTTCATGAAGAGTTATGAAAACATATGATTAAGGACTATCACAGGACGACACACCACATGAAAGGAGAAAGCTAGGGTTTGACAGTCACAGACACAACAAAGCACAACATGGTTACCAAAGGGGGTGGTAATGGAACCCCCTCATACAAGAAGGTAGTGGTGGATAGGGGGAAAGGCCCACAAGGCAAAGGTTTCAAGGAACCAGTGACAAGCACCTCAGGTTTAGGACCGGAAAAAAATCAGGAAAGCAACCTAGAAAAAGGGATCGCATGGGGGAAGAAGCCAGAGAAACCCAGAATGAAGTGCAAGAACCAGAAAACCCCAATGGGGTAGAAGGGTGCAACCTGTGTAAACCTAAAACAACACTGATACCCAAGGTGATACCAGAAAACCCACAAATGCAACTCTTTTGGGACCAGATGAAGATGCATGCACTAATTTGCAAGTTCATGGGTTTGTGGCCCACATAAAGAACATTGCGCAACTGGATAAAATATCATTGGAAGCTAAGCGGGGAAGTGGAACTCCACCTGGGTTCGAAAGTCTTCTTCACAAAATTTTTCATGAATCTGGAGGACACAGATAAAGTCTTTGAGGGGGGGCACACTTCCACGCCTTAGCAGGACTGTACATGCGACCATGGAAGGAAAAATTCTCCCAAGAGAAAGAAACCTTCAAGAATGTACATGTCTGGCTGCATATGCACTCTCTACCGCTAGACTACTAGCTACCCTCCACCTTCGAAGCAATCAGGAACAAACTTGGAAAATATGCGAAAACATCGGAAGCAACCCTAAAAGGGAGATATACCTCCTATGAAAGGATCTGCATAGAGATGGATGTTCCGGGGGCACTTCTAGAAGCCATAAGCCTGGAATTTAGGGATGAGGAATGGATATAAAGCATCGATTATGAGCAGATCCCATTCAGATGCAGAAGATGCCATGGACATGGACACCTATTCAGAGAATGCCCTCTCAATAAAAAACAAGAAGTGGAAAACACCAAAATACAATAGGATGAGGATGGGTTTATCAAGTCGAACCATAGAAAGAGAGCAAGCAAGAAACCAAGTAAAAACCCAACGGGAAGCAATCCGAAAGACATGACTAGAACGAAAGGGTGTGAAAAAACCTACAAAGGGGAAGAAGGAGGAAAGGAAAAGGAAAAATCCAAAGAAGCTAAGGACCAAGCCACAAATGAGAACACAAACAATCCAAGCAATAAGATGGAGTAGGGGGGTAACGCAACTCCTATGGACAGAGAAACCAAAGATGCCAACACACCCATGCAGGAGGCAGACAGAGACGTGGAAATGAAACCAAGTGAGTTAGGCACAAAATATCTTGACCTCAAATATATTGTGGAAAGGGAAGGAACAGATCTCCCGAACATACAAGAGAAATGGAAAAGGCAGGGCATAGACAATGTACCAACGGAACAACTAGACCATATCCAATACCTATTCCTCCTAAGGGAGGAATAAAAATCCAGATGGCTCAAGTGCCCGCACGGGGAGATAGGACACCTAGCAATCAAAGAAGGTGAGGGACAACCACAACTCTCACCCAAGCAGACGCGAAGGAAGAAAGACAGGAAATCAAACAACGTAGCCCTACAGGAACTAGGAGCTCTGCTGATAAATTCAGGTAAGATCAAGAATCTCTTTCCCAACTCCCCCCCACATGTTTAAATAAATATTATAACATGGAATATTAGAGGCCTAAATATCCCATAAAAACAAAAGAATCCTTAAAAACAGAATGAGGAAGGAACAACCAGACCCTTGTTTCATCCAAGAGACAGAGTGTACTATAGATAGAATGGAAACAATCAGTAAAAAATAATGGAGCAAGTACAAGACATTGGCTATTGAAGGACAGTAGATGGCAGGCAGTATTCTCACTCTATGGAACCCACAAGTGATGAATCTACTAGCATCCAAAGCCACCAGATACACACTTTCAGTTAACATGCAAATCATAGGTAACACAGAGGTGATTCTATGCACTAATGTGTATGGTCCCTAGATGTTGGAAGAAAAGAGAAGAATGGTCCTAGACCTATAAAACCTAAAATATTGTTACAACAACCTCCACTGATCCTGGACAGGGAATTCAACATCATCACAACACTTGCATAAAAAAAAGGAGGCACCAGGAGATTGGATAGAGATGCAGAAGACTTTTCAGCTTTCATTGACATAGTGGAGATGGTGGACATCAAAACCAGTAATGGCCAGTTCACATGGAACAAAAAATAGATAAATCAACATCAGATAGCGATGAGGCTAGACAGATTCCTGGTGTCAGAATCCATCATCCTACAAGGTTTAACTTTAGACTGTAGAATCCTTCCCTGGGGGGATTCAAATCACTGGCCAGTCCAACTTGAAGAAAAATTCCAAACCACACACAAAAAAAGACCTTTCAGATTCGAGAATTTTTGGATTGAACATCCCACCTTCAAAGAGAACATCAACCAATGGTGGTGGGAGCCAAAACCTGAACAAGGGACAATGATCTTCAACCTTTATAAGAAACTCAGGTACATCAAACATAAACTCAAGGAGTGGAACAAGGAAATATTTGGAAACATAAACCAAGAAAAAAGAATTATTGAAGACATAATGAGGAACCTCCAGGAAATATGCATAGACGTAGGATATATAGAGGATCAAAAAAAGGAAGAGATCTAATTGACCCATAAATGGGAAGCAAGATGCCACCAGAAAGAGACTCTATGGTGCCAAAAGTCCAGAATTAGGTGGCTAAAGGAAGGAGAGCAAAGTACAAGGTTTTTTCATAGAACCACCATTGCTAGAAGAACCCAAAACAAAATCCTAAAAACTTAGGATCAGGATGGGATAGAGAGAGAGTCCCACAAGGAGATCGAAAATATACTGGTAAACCACTTCCATGGGATAGCCCAGGAACCCAACCAAGATCGAAAGGAGGCCATACAAAGGATAACTCAACACATCCCCAGGCTAGTTACCGAGGAACAAAATATCAACCTAAACAAACCCATCTCTAAGGAGGAAATTGACCAAGTGGTCCAAGAGATGACCAATAGAAAGGCCCCAGGTCCATATGGTTTCACAGTGGAATTATTCAAAGCTTGTTGGGAAGTGGTCAAACATGATGTCTATGGGGTGGTGGAAGACTCCAGACGCTCGACCTCCATTTTGAAAGCGCTAAATGCCACAATGATCACTCTAATCTCTAAAGAAAATGAAGCTAGAACCCCAGACCACTACAAACCCATAACATTATGCAATGTGGTTTACAAGATAATCTCCAAAGTCATAGCTAACAGAATGAAACCTCTCCTACCCTCACTGATTTCCTAGGAACATGCGGGTTTTGTAGAAGGGAGACAAATTTTGGACAACATCATCCATGACCATGAACTGATACACACGCTAAAAACCTAGAGGAGAGGGGGGATGATAATCCAACTTGACCTAGCAAAGGCTTATGACAAAATTAAATGGCACTATATGGTCAAGACTCTGGAAGCTTTTGGATTTACGCAAAACTAGATCAACTGGATTGTTAGCCTATTTTCAACGATCAGTTACTCGTTGTTAATCAATGGAGCCCCAACCAAACCCTTCTGGCCTTAAAGAGGCATTAGACAAGGAGACCTGCTATCACCTTTCCTGTTCATTCTGATGATGGAAGGACTCAGTAGAAGCATAAAAAGTGCAACTGCAGCAGGAGAAATAACATGCATCAAACCTTTCAAAAAATACCCTACCTCCATGCATCAACAATTCGTTGATGACACCTTACTCCATGGCACACCCACAGTCAAGGAAGTGAAAATGTACAAAAGAATATTAGAAGAGTTTGGGGAAGCCTCGGGAGAGGAGATCAATCAGTCCAAATCCATGATATATTTCTTCAATACCAACCTGGCAATTCAAAGGAACTTGACAAATATTTTGGGGTTTGAACGCAAAACTCTCCCAACGAAATACTTGGGAATTCCCCTAATGGATAGAGCATGCAAAATGGAAACATGGGAAGGAGTGATCGACAAGCTAAAGGAGAGGGTGAAAAAATGGACTTATAGATCCCTCAACCTTGCGGGGAGACTTGTCTTGACCAAAGCAGTTCTGCAAGCAATTCCGACCTATATGATGTTAGTGTTTCCTACTCCCAAAGGAATAATCCAAAATATAAGAGCCATCCAAAGGGACTTCCTATGGCGAGGAGCGGAAAGAAAGAAAAAATGGGCCCTTGTGGCCTGGGAGAAGGTTTGCAAACCAAAATACAAAGGAGGCTTGGGGTTACAAGACCCACAAGTAACCAACGAAGCCTACGGGGCGAAACTTTGGTGGAGATGGGTCAAAGAAAATTCAACACCATGGGAAACCCTCTGGAAGGCCAAGTATGTCCCGGACATCAACGACCATGATCAAATTTGTTTTATGAGCACAAGAGAAGGATAAACCATCTAGAATCTAGCCTGGCACAACAAAACCTGGATCCAGAAACACAACTTCTAGGAAGTGATGAATGGTAAAACAACCAGATTCTGGGAGGACGCATGGCAACAGGAACCCAGAATGGAAAATCTGGACAGGGAGGAACTCCAACAGAAGATGATTGCGCAAGGCAAAATCAAAATCCATCACTACTGGAAACAAGAAAATGACTGCAATAGATGGAGGATCTGGGACAAACTCAATCCATAAAACAAAGATTGGATTGCAACAATAACGAAAGAGGTGGAGGAGGAAATGGGGAAAAGGAAAATAGTAGTCTCAAAAGAAGATGACCAACTAAGATGGGGCAGGAAAAATGGAGGGGAATTCAACTTAAAAGAATCCCGAAATTACATCCCGGACCAGGACCAAGAAGACCTGGCACAAAAGTGGGGAAAGATTTGGGGCAACCCCAGTGGCCAAAAATCAAAATGTTCAAATGGCTAGCACTCCACAACTGAATTCTAACTTGGGAAAACCTAAGGAAAATATGTTTCATAGGCCCATCATGATGCCACCTCTATCAAGTGAAAGAAGAAACAACAAATCACCTCCTCGATGAATGAAATTACATAGCAGAGATATAGGACTGGGCGATAGGCATCTTTCACCAGTCCAATAGGACTTGAGGTAACATCAGTGCAACCATCAATAATTGGAATGAGAGTTACAAAGAAAATGAAATGGTAAACCTCTGCTGGAACCTCATACCAGGGATGATCATATGGGCAATATGGAAAGAAAGGAACCGACGCATCTTCAGGAATGAAAGCCTCCCGGAAGGGAAACTCAAGGAAGTAATAATCTCACAAATTTGAGAAACGGTGCAGAGCTGCAACTGCTAGACTGAAAGAGCGCAAATCATAGGATAGGACTCTCGAATCCTGGAAACCTTTCACCTAAAAGAAGGGCGCAATAGTACATAGGTAGGGAGGCCACTGCAAATCCAATTAGGAGAGCGCAATTGGACACCTCCACCGGCAGGTTTCCTCAAGTTAAATTTTGACAGGGTGGAAAAAGGAAACCCAGGAATGACAGGAATGGGACGGGTGATCAGATATAGTGGGGGTAACATAATCTAGGTGTACGCTGGGAGCTTGGGAAACTCAACCAACAATGTAGTGGAATTTGGAACCATGGAGCTCGGTCTTGAAATTCTAAGCCGAGAAAGGATGAACAACATTATCGTGGAAGGTGACTCCACCCTGGTCATCAACATGGTGAAGAGACTCCAAAACGACCCCAGAGTGGGCAAGGTTCAGAAACACTGGTGCTTGGCACACTCCCTACAAAAAATCCAGGAGAATCTACAAACGATTAACATCGTGGAGTTGCGCTGGGTACGCAGGTCAGCAAATGTCTTGGCAGACAAAATTGACAATGAGGGGGTTAGTAAGGAAGGACTGGAACTAGATACTACTTGGATCAACATCCCGCAAGGATATTTTAGAACGGACTGCACCCAACTAGCGACAAAATATCAGGACAACAACTTAATAAAGGAAGGTCACATCGAGGAGGGCAACGAAAGGCTCAAAGGACCCAGGCATATATGACTTCCCAACACTCGACTACCAATCACAATGCCAGATCAAATTATACAACAGACGAGGGTACATAAACAAGGTCGTGTCAATAGTAATATTTGTAGGGTAAGCCTATGGGAAATTATCGATGGCAAACAACAGACAACTAATGACGTAAGGCAAGAGGGATTGACATAGACCAATATCGATCCACCACGCCGAGGACCAGGTATGGGGAATTGTCCAGTAGGATATCAAGCAAGCAGGGGAAAGGGAAAATACAAAAATAATGGTCGAGTCATCATGATCATACGTATAGTGACAGGGGAAAAGGATGGGAAGTTTCACCTCTACGGGCAGACCATGATTGGAAGGACGATCCCACAGCGGGAAAAGTTCAATAAGAGAATAAACAACAGGAAGAAAGGAAAACATAAGAGTGCAATTGCAGAGGCTACCAAAATACACAAGGGAAGGGAAAGGAGGAACCCCCGGGTAGACAAGAACAGGTTGGAAACACAACAAAGGAGCATCCATAGGCTAGAAAAGATGGTGCGTATGAAGTGAATGAACAACAAAAGAAACCCCCAGGGGAAGGGAACTCCGAACAATCCTCGACGGGTTTCAAGGATGGAGTAGGCGAAAAAATACGTGAAGGGCACCTTTCATACTCTAGTTGCACCGAAAGGAAAGGAAACCATCACCTGACTGGAGAAGGCAATCAACAAAAAGCACAAGGGAAAAACATGGGATGCTCTGGCTCAAGAAGCAGATTGGGTAATTGACCAAGGAGCCACACAGCCCAGGGAAACCCTCTACCACAAAACGGTGGAGATGGCATGGAAAACAAAGATCTTGATTGGAAAAGTGAGTTTGGAGAGGGAGGAATCCAGACAAGAGAACAAAAAGGAACACACGAAACTGTTGAACGAAGTCTTGAGGTGCCTCAACAATCTGAAAACCATTACCAAAATCCTAATTGAGGTTGAGATGGACCAGAAAGCCAAGATGGATCGGTTGGATGCTCAATTCCACCTCTATATGCGTGACATCCATCACAAGGACATCACGCCAGCTGACGAAAAAGGAGCGCCAACACATATCATAAAGACTCACATGGTCCCCCAAAAGGAGGAGAACAAGGGCCAGGAAGATGAAGGAAAGAAACATATCATCATCTTGGACTAGTGTCTGGTCAGTCTATTGTCAAGTCAGTCGGGTCAGTCCTATGTCAATCTCAGCTTCTGTTACTATTATTTTGGTTATCCTTTTCATGTATGTTGTGCTTATACTGTCAAAAAATGAATTTGGTAGGACTGGGCTGGTTTCCCATGGTGGCAGTCCAGTCCTACCCCTTTCCTATTTCAAAAAATGCAACTTGGGAACCTCTGGCCTGGTTTCCTTTTTGGCAGACGAGGGAGTTCCCATTTTTTGTATCATAACCCCCCTTTAGCAATACAGGTTCTTAAACTCACTTACAAAAAAAAAAAAAGAGTTATGAAAACATATTAAAAGAGAAAACATTGAGAGTGTGTGTGTGTGAAAAATGGATTAGCAAAGATTGAATTGCAAAATCAGTTTCAGGTCATCTTGGCATTTTCACGATAAATTTTTTCTAGTATTTTTCATACCTTGATATTTTGTAGAGATAGAGGAGAGATATTGGTGTACATGTGGTAAAAATATCAGATGTTGGTTCGCTATACTTTCAGAGATATGCTCTGTGGAAGTTAGGGTTCATGAATGCTCCTAAAATCAATTTCAAATAGGTCAACTTGGAACTTTTGCCATAAATGATTTTCTAGAATGTTTAATACCTTGATATTTTGAAAAGACAAATCTGATATCTTGGTTTACATGTAGTAAAAATATTATACATTGGTTCAATATAATTTCAGAGATATTCTTTGTGGAAGCTAGGGTTCCTTAATGCTCCTTAAATCAATTTCAAATAGGTCATCTTGGCACTTTTGCTATAACTTATTTTCTGGGATGTTTCATACCTTGCTATTTTACAGAGATATAGGATATATATAGGTGTACATGTGGTAAAAATATAATATGTTGGTTTGCTATAATTTTGGAGATATGCTCTGTGGAAGTTAGGGTTCTTGAATTCTCCTAAAATCAGTTTCAAACATGTTAGCTTGACACTTTCGCTATAACGTATTTTCATGGATGTTTCACAACTTGATATTTTGTAGAGACAGGAGATATCTTGGTGTACATGTGTTAACACTATCATAATTTTTTTCTCTATACTTTCAAATATATGCTCTATGGGAGTTAGGGTTCTTGGATTCTATTGAAATTAGTTTCAAACAAGTGAGTTTGGCCCTTTCGCTACAACTTATTTTCTGGGATGTTAAAGACCTTAGTAATTTTTCAGAGATAGAGGAAAGATATTGGTGTACGTGTGATCAAAATTTCATATCATGGTTCACTATACTTTCATAGATATTCCCTATGGAATTTAGGGTTCCTGAATGCTTCTAAAATTAGTTTCAAACAAGTTAGCTTGCCACTTTTGCTATAACTTATTTTATGTGATGTTTCAAAACATGATATTTTGCAGAGGTAGAGGAAACATACAGATCTACCTTAGGTAAAAATTTCATAATAATATTTTAAAAATTGGATACATGGCATGTTCTTGGGAATAATCCCAAAACAACAAGATTTGGAAAAGTTACCATTTGGGAATTCAAATTATAGTCAGAATTGGTAAAGGAAGAAGTAGTGAGAAGACTCGATGAAGGTAGAAGTAGTTAGTATACCTGGTAAAGGTAGAATAAACAAGAATAATTGGTGAAGGAAGAAATAACAAGCATACTCAGTGAAGGTTGGTGCAACTCAGAGATTGGTGCTTCTTCCTAAGTTGGTGCTTAGTGGTGGGGATTGGTGTCTAAAAAAATATATAAGAGATATATGTCTCTTTCTAAGTTGGTTATTAGTGGTGGGGATTGGTGTCTCCAGTAGATTGGTGTTTACAAAGATCTGAAAGAGATTAGTGTCTCTTTCTAAGTTGGTGCTTAGTAGCGGGGATTTGTGTCTCCAGTAGATTGGTATATACGAATATATGTATGAGTAGGTTTATTCCTACTAGGATTTATATCAATGGAGATTGGTGTCTCTAGTAGGTTGGTGTCTACAAATAATTATAAAGATAAGTTTTGTGGTTTTCTCCCAAAAGGGTTTCCACATAAATATTGTGTTCCATATTCTGTAGTTAATGTGTGATTGTTTTCATATGGTTGATGAATGTTTGAAAAAGTAAAAAACGATCTTATACTGATTCACCCCCCACTCTAATTATAAGTGAGTGCTCAACAATTGGAATCAGAATGGGTTCCTTCAAAAACAATCTAACCACTAGAAGATATATTTGGGGAGCACACACGGTCAGTCAAGAAGGTTTCTCCACAAACAAGGATCCATTATTTGACAGAACAAACTATTCCTTCTAGAGCATAATGATTCAAACCTATTTAATGGATCTTGATTTTTATATTTGGAAATCAATCACGAATGGTTATACAACCTCAACAACTCCACCAAAAGGTGTGACTAGGAAGAAGCCCAGTGAAAATAATGCAAAATCCATGAATTTCATCTTGTGTGGTCTATTAGAATTTGAGTTTGTTAAGGTGATGCATTGTTGATCAGAAA
>ML780380.1:41449-57906 GCA_009831015.1 Picea engelmannii
TAAAATATGGTTCGAGAGTATGAAAATGAAAGACGAAGAAAATCTTGCATCCTATCTTCTCCATGTGGATGAAATTTTCAACACCATTAGAGGACTTGGTGAAAAGGCTCAAGAATTGATGATTGTACAAAAGGTGTTAAGGTTACTCCCCTTAATATTTGATGCCAAAGTTTATTCCATTGAATAAATGAAGGATTTTGATTCATTAAAAATGGATGAATTGCATAGGATCCTCATGGTATATGAAATGAGGACAGAGAAAGAAAAGACATCAAAGAAAGAAGAAACATTCAAAGCCTCAAAAAAGAAAAATAACAAAGAGCATGAATCAAGTGATATCTTTGAAAATTAATTAGATGCAAAGGAAGAAAATTTTGTGAGAAAAATAAAAAAATGGATCTGGAAAATACAAAGGTAAGTTACCCTTCAAATGCCTTAATTGTGGAAAAGTAGGACATTTTGTTGATAAGTGTCCATATGCAAAAGATTAAAGTAGTGATGATGAAGAAGACCATAATTTAAAGAAAGGGAGAAAACATCATCTACACAAAAAGAACCACAAATAGGAAAAGCATGAAAAGAAGAAGAACTCTTATAAGCATAAGAATAATCTTTGTTAAAAAGGGGTTAGTGACTCGTCTGAGGAAAACAATGAAAGCATGTTTGATAGTGATAGAGAAGAAACTCTCCTTATGGAAGTTGAAACAAATATTTATGAAGACAAATGGAAAGAAACAATGATTTCATAAGAAGAGGAAAATGTCGAAATAGAAGGGGAAGTGGATCTTGAAGAAGAACTAATGTTTTCCTTAAGAGAAATAAAGAAACTTAGGAAAAATAATTTGAAACAAAAGGAAAAGATGCAGAAATATGAAGATAAGATCATGATTCAAATGCCAAAATGTCACAAAGCCTTGAATAAATAGAGAAGACTATTATTAGCCTAAAGTTTCAACTAGAAGAGGAAAAAAGGACGAAAGGGGTGGTGAGAATACAACTGAAAAAAAATAAAAAATAAAAAATAAATAAATACGAAGAGCTAGAATTTGAAATTGTTTCCTTATGAAAAGAACTGGAGAAAACAACTGTTAATTTGAATGAAAGTTTGAAGTTATAAAAGAGTATTTAGACCTTAGATAACATCTTCAATTCTCAAAGGTATCCATTCATTAATATAGGTCTTGGATATGATGTTGTTGTTGCCTCCCTACCTACACCTAGCCTTGCTACAACTAGGGGAGTTTTATTTGTTGCAGGTGGAGTTCAAACTAGTTTTCCAGAAGAGAAGCCTATTGTTGATTGTGCCAAATATATTGATGAGTTGTATGTTCCTCACATGGAAGCATTTGAACATACAGAGGACAATTTTACTGATATGCCGGGTTTTTATACTCATGTAAGTGAACCTGACCTTGAGCCTATTTCCTTTGATTAGATAGCACAAAAATATGTGCCCTGTCATCATCCTCACTATAAAATTGAAGGAATGCAAATCATGTTTTCATATTTTTGCAAAAGAGACATCAAAGAGATAATTCTGGACCGGTGCCAACTGCCAGGATAGATTGTGATTGGATTTATGGATGGTCGTTGAATATTTGACCAGATGTTTGAGGACATCACATTGTTGTGTATCATCAGTTTTATAGTCATGCAAAATTTCTCTTACTTACTAACAATTTCCTTGAAAGTGGTTGACCAAGGATTGGCCCGACATGGCATTCTATTGGATTTTTGACTAAGTGCTTAAGGAGAAGCACCAATTCAGGGGGAGAATCCCTTTTCCATTGATGTAAAAGGGGGAGATTTGCAGACAGAGGGAAAATTCTCTTTATTCCTCGGAGATTTGCAGAGAGGGGATAATTCTTTCTATGCATGGTGGACTATGTGTTTCGTTGCAGGATTTTCATCAATGACAAAGGGGGAGATTGTTTGAATTATTGTCATTGATGTCAAAGGATTAATGATATCATTAATGTCATATTACGGCATTACAATACACACATCATTTCCAATATATATATATAAAGAAAAATGGTGGTTTCAAACCCATGGGTTTGGGTTATTTACCTAGGGTTTGAAGTATTTTCCCATGGTATTTGAGATATTTTTCCATGGTATTGAGAATTAGTTATTTTATTAATGGAAATTTCCCTTCATGAAGGGTTATGATAAAGTATAAAAAGAGAAAGCATTGAGAAAAGTGTGTGTGTGTGTGTGTGTGTGAAAAATGTATGAGAAAATATTGAATTGTGAAATCAGTTTAATGCCATCTTGGTATTTTCACGAGAACTTTTTTTCTATGGAGTTTCAGACCCTAATATTTTGCAGATACAGATGCAAGATATTTTTGTACATGTGGTAAAAATATTAGATGTTGGTTCACTATACTTTCGAAGATATGTTCAATGGAAGTTAGGGTTCACAAATGCTTTTGAAATAAGTTTCAAACAAGTTAGCTTGGCACTTTCGCTATAACTTATGTTCTGGGATGTTTCAGACCTTGTGATTTCATAGAGAAAAAGGAGGGATACTGATGTACATTTGTTAAAAATATCAAATTTTGGTTCACGATAATTTTTGAGATATAATCTGTGGAATTCAGGGTTCCTGAATGCTCAAGAAATCAATTTCAAAGAGGTCAAGTTGGAACTTTCGCTATAATTTATTTTCTAGGGTGTTTCATACCTTGTGATTTTGTGGAAAAAGAGGATACATCTTGGTGTAAATGTGGTAATACTATCATATTATGGTTCTCTATACTTTCAAAGACATGCTTTGTGGAAGTTAGGGTTCTTGAATGCTTCTGAAATCAATTTCAAATAGGTCAACTTGACACTTTCACTATAACTTATTTTTTGGGATGTTTCGGACCTTGAGATTTTGTAGAGATAAAGGAGAGGTATTGGTGTATATTTTATAAACATAATAGATGTTGGTTCAATACAATTTATTATATATTACCTATGGAAGTTAGGGTTCCTAAATTCTCTTGATATTAGTTTCAAACATGTCATCTTTGCACTTTCTTTATAAATTATTTTCTATGATGTTTCAGACCTTCATATTTTGTAGAGATAGAGGAGAGATATTAGTGTACATGTGGTAAAAATAACATGTTATGGTTCACTAAAATTTTGGAGATATTCCTTGTGGAAGTTAGGGTTCCTGAATGCTCCTGAAATTAATTTCAAAAAGTTCGTCTTGGCACTTTTTCTATAGATTATTCTTTGGGATGTTTCAGATCCTTATATTTTGTAGGCCTAGAGGAGACATAAAAAAACTAGATCAGGTAAAAATTTCATAATCATTTTTTCAAAATTGGATACGTGAAATGCTTTACAAATTCATTCTTGGGAAGAGGCCCAAAACAACAAGCTTTGGGAAAGTTTCCATTTGGAAATTCAAATTTTAGTCAGACCTAGTAAAGTTATAAGTAGTGAGAATGCCTGGTGAAGGAAAAATTAGTGATTAGACTTGATAAAGTCAGAGGCAAAAAGAAGACCTAGTGAAGGAAGAAATAGAAAGAAGACTCAGTGAAGTTTGGTGCATTTCAAAGATTGGTATCTCTTGATAAGTTGGTGCTCAGTGGTGGGGATTGGTGTCTACGAAGATATATAAGAGATAGATGTCTCTTAATAAGTTTGTGCTTAGTGGTATGGATTGGTTTCTATGAATATATGAAAGATGTTGGTGTCTCTTGCTAAGTTAGTTCTTAGTAGTGGGGATTGGTGTCTATGAAGATATGTAAGAGTAGGTTTGTGCCTACTAGGATTTGTATCAGTGGGGATTAGTGTCTCTAGTAGGTTGGTCCCTAAAAATATTTGTAACAGTAGGTTGGTGCCAACAAATATTTGTAACATTAGATTGGTTCCTACAAATAATTTTAAAGAGAATTTTCATGGTTTTCTCCCAAAATGGTTTCCACGTAAATATTGTGTTCTATGTTATGCAATTAATATGTGATTATTTTCTTACGGTTGATGAATGTTTGAAAAAGTAAAAAAAAAAATATTATATTGATTAGCCCCCCCTCTCAGTATAAGTGTGTGATCAACAATTGAAATCAGAGTGGGTTCCTTAGAAAATAGTCTAACCAATGGAAGGTAGATCTCGAGAGCACACATGGTCGGTCAAGAAGGTTTCTCCACAAACACGACTCTATTGTTTGATGAAACAAATTGTGTATTCTAGAGCATAATGATGCAAACCTATATAATGTCTCTTGGTTTTGATATTTGGAAATCTTATTTTATTGGTTATACAATCCCAAGAACTCCACCAACAGGTTCGGTCAGGAAGAATCATGTTGAAATTAATGGAAAACTCATGAATGAAATCTTGTGTGGTCTATCAGAATCTGAGTTTGTCAAGGTGATGCATTGTGGATTGGAAAAATAAATTTGGGACAAACTTCAAAATATCTATGAAGGCAATGACAAGGTTAATAAGGAAAATCTCCAAACTCATAGAAGACAGTTCGAGAGTCCAAAAATGAAAGATGAAGAAAATGTTGCATCCTACTCCTCCAAGTGGATGAAATTGTTAACAAAATCATAGGACTTGGTGAAAAGGTTGAAAAAATGATGATTGTATAAAGGTGTTAAGGACACTCCCCTTAAGATTTGATGTCAAAGTTTCTGCTATTAAAGAAATGAAGGATCGTGATTCATTAACAATGGATGATTTTCATGGGATCCTAATGGTGTATGAAATGAGAAAAGAGAAAGAAAATACATCAAATAAACAATAATCCTTCAAAGATCAAACAAGACAAATAACAAAGAGCATGAATTAAGTGATATATTTGACAATGAATTAGATGTAGAGGAAGCATAGTTTGTTAGAAAAAAAAAGGTATCTCGAAAATACAAAGGTAAACTGCTCTTTAAATGATTTAATTGTGGAAAAGTAAGACATTTTTTTGATGAGTGTCCAAATGAAAGTAGTGATTATGAAGAATACCATAACATAAGGAAAGGGAGCAAACATCATCAACACAAAAAATAACTACAAACATGACAAGCATGAAAAGGAGAAGAACTCTTATAAGAATAAGAAGAGTCTATGCTCAAAAGGGGTTAATTACTCATCTAGAAAGTAGTGAAAGCAGGTTCGATAGTGATAGAGAAGAAACTCTTCTTATGGAAATTAAAACAAATAATGATGAAGACAAAGGGAAAGAAATGATGGTTTCAAAAGAAGAGGAAAATGTCGAAACAGAAGGGAAGTGGATCTTGAAGAATAACTCATGTGTGACTTAGCGAATTAAAGGAGCTTAGGAAAATGAATTTGAAACAAAAGGAGGGACCACAAAAATATGAAGAATATGATCATGATTCAAATGTGAAAATGTTACAAATCCTTGAATAAACAGAGATGACTATTATCAACATAAAGTTTCAACTATACGAGGAAAAAAGTATGGAAGAGGTGGTGAGAATCCAGCTGAAGAAAAAGGAAGAAAAATGCGAAGAGATAGAATATAAAATTTCTTCCTTAAGAAAGGAACTTGCTAAACCAACTATTAAGTTGAATAAAAGATTGAAGTTTGAAAAGAGTATTGAAACCTTAGATAACATCATCAATTGTCAAAGGTCTCCATTTATTAAGAGAGGTCTTTTATTTGATGTTTGTGTTTCCTCCCTACCTACACATGGCCTTACCACAACCAATGAAGTTTTGTTTGTTGTAGGTGGAGTTCAGAATGGTTTTCCAAGACATAAACCTATTGTTAACTGTGTTGAACATACTGATGAGTTATTGTTCCTCACATGGAAGAATTTGAGCATACATATGACATTGTTGTCGATATGTCGGGTTATTCTACTCGTGCAAGTGAACCTGGCCCTGAGCCTACTTCCTCTAATTATCCAACACAAAAAATCATTCCCTATCATCATCCTAACCATAAAAATCGAAGGAATGGAAATCACACTTTCAGATCTTCATAGAAGAGACGTGAAAGTCATAATTGTGGACCAGTTTTGACTACGAGGACAGACTGTGGTTGGATTGATGTATGTTCATGGAATCATTTGACGAGAGGTTTGAGCACTTCATATAATTTTGTATCATCAAATGTACATTTGTGCAATGTTCCTCCTACTTAATGATGATTTCATTGGAAGTGGTCGATCGAGGATCAAACCTACATGATAGTCGACCAGAGTTTCAATTGAGTGCCTAAGGAGAAGCACAACTTTAGGGGGAGAATCCATTTTCTATTGATTTCAAAGGGGGGGAGTTGTAGATAGGAGGATAATTCCTTCTATTTCTAGGATATTTGCATACAAGGGGAGAATTTTTTCTATGCATGGTGGACTATGTGTTTCATTGCAATATTTCCATCAATGACAAAGGTGGAGATTGTTGGAATTATTTTCATTGATGTCAAATGATTAATGATGTCATTAATATCATATTACAACATTACAATACACATAGAATTTCCAATATTGATTTATATATATAGGTTTACAAGTATATTAAAATCGGGTGCATGTGACAAAGTAAAAAGTGAAATGATGGTTTCAAACCCATGGGTTTGGGTATTTTCCCATGGTTTGGTCTATTTTCTCACGGTGTTGGGAATTAATTATTTAATTAATGGACAAGTCCCTTCATGAAGTATTATGAAAAAGTATAAAAAAGAGAAAGCATTGGGAGAAAGTGTGTGTGTGAAAAATGGATTAGCAAATATTGAATTGTGAAATCAGTTTCAAGTCATCTTGGAATTTTCATGATACAATTTTTCTAGGAAGATTCATACCTTGATATTTTGCAGATCTAGAGGAGATATCTTGGTATACTTGTGGTAAACATCTCATATTCTGGTTCATTATACTTTTGGAGATATGTTCGGTGAAATTTTGCTATAACTTATTTTCTGGGATGTTTTAGACCTTGATATTTAGCATAGATAGAGGATAGATCTTGGGGTAGATGTGGTAAACATATCATATTTCAGTTCTCTATACTTTCAAATATATTCTTTGTGGAAGTTAGGGTTCCTGAACTATCTAGAAATTAGTTTCAAATATGTCAGCTTGGAAATTTCAATATAAATTATTTTCTAGGATGTTTCAAACCTTCATAGTTTGTAGAGATAGAGGTAATATATTGATGTACATGTGGTAAAAATATCAGATGCAAGTTTTCTATACTTTCATGGATATGTTCTATGGAATTTAGGGTTTCTTAATGCTCCTAAAATCAGTTTCAAACAGGTCAGTTTGGCACTTTCACTATAATGTATTTTATGGGATGTTTCAGACCTTGATATTTTTCCAAGACAAATTATAGACCTTGGTGTACATGTGGTAAAAATTGAAGATACTGATTTGTTATAATTTAAGATATATGCTCTGTGGAAGTTGGGGTTTCTATTTTTGAATGCTCCTAAAATTAGTTTCAAACATGTCAGATTGGTACTTTCATTATAACATTTTTTTATGGGATGTTTTAGACCTTGATATTTTACAGAGATAGAGGAGATATATTGGTGTATATTTGGTGAAAATTTCAAATGTTAGTTCACTAAACTTTAAGAGATATTCTCAGTGGATGTTAGGGTTCCTGAATGCTCCTAAAATTAGCTTCAAATATGTCATCTTGACACTTTTTCTATAATTTATTTTGTGGGATGTTTCAGACCCTAAGATTGTGTAGAGGAGGAGGATACAAATAGAAGTACCTCAAATAAAAAGTTCAAAATCATATTTACAAAATTGGATACATGGTTGTTTATTTTCCTGGTGTTAACCCTTGGTATGTTATGATACCATGTTTATTTTACCACCTTAATCCAACACCTGGAAGTTAGCTCAAAATAAAATTACTTTATCTACTAAAATCATAGTTGAGTAATAAACTAAACATGTAGTGGAAGCATAAAATAGGAAACCAAAATCTCACACACAAGAAAACAATATTTTTGGGTATAAAATCAGGAGGGAAAACCATTCCTGATATGCTTTTATTAAGGTCAACTCAAGGCTCCCGTAATAGGGAAAATGGCCCACTGAAGAGAATACACACTACAGAAAAACTTGCCAATGTTTGTGTTATTGTACGATCATGTACCGACATGTTTCTTGAGGTGTACATGCCTTTCCTTCAACAAACCCATGTACATTTGTGATTGTGTCCAATGACACCCATGTACATGTATGGAAACTCTTCACGATAACTTATGTACGATGCTATGCTTTCCTTTGGCTTCTATCAACTAAAACCCACCTACAACTGCCTCTTCTCTCTCTTCTCCTTGACTTGTATGACCTCTAGATGAAATTCCTTCACCGCCTATCCAAGATATTGAATCATGGTATTTTGTGATCCAACCCTCTCTAAATCAACACTTGGATGAAATATCTTCACCCAACCTACGAGATCTCCTCACTCTCATGTAAGAAAAGTCATTCTTTGCTTCTACACTCATCACACTAGGAAACGTCCTTGTTTACTATCCTTGACCTTGGCATCTCACCAAAAGTATTGACCTTGATTTTTCACCAAAGTCTCTCACAAGTGTATCTCACACAAGTGTCTTCCTCCTTCACCATAACCTTGCTTTTATAATCATGAGTTATAATCTAAACTTAATCTCCAAATTGTTTGAAAATTGAGATTACTTCTCACACCCACTTAATATTTACATGCTAATTAATTTTAGCACTTTCCTTAAATAACTCAATTAACTAATAAAAAACACTTTTAATTTAATTAATTCCTTTTAAATAAAGTAAATTCAAGGCTAGAAGGCTTTCGACAACTTCTATTGAATAATTAATTATTGAAAGATCGGTTGTCATTGAATTGTTGAAAGATTGGTTGTCATTGATGTCAACCCTTGAACAAGAAGTTAACAAGTTGCATGTGAAGTTAACAAGTTGCATGTTAGTTACATGTCATTAACAAGACATTATGAGTTGGCCCTAAATTAGGTAAAAGGTAAATTCTCGAAAAAAACCCAGATAATTTTAGAAAATTCTCAAATGAATCTAAAACTGACAAATAACTGAGAGATAACTAGAATGACATTATTCATCAACTCACTTTTCTGATTACATGCATAAACAAAGAGACAACTGATAATTAAAATTAAAAAAAAAACCTGCAAAAAACACAAAAACTCAAATTTGAGGCATCATATGAAGGAATTTGGATCCTAAAAAGTGTCGAATAAGATTCTGATATGATATATCATATCAACACCACAATGAACTCTTCGAGATGCAACTCCCTGTAAAATTTCATCCTAATCTAATAATTGAGTCTAAAGTTATGACTCTTGGAAATCCCTGCTTCTTTTTAATGACATCCTCATTGAAAACACATATATACAGAGAAGAATCAATTGAATATTTGGTGTGTGAATATAGATTGGCAGATATGAGGCAGTGAGATGAAGGCAGTGAATTTCAGCAAAGGGAGAAGTTTACAAGAGTCTAGTGTACGAAAGAAAAGTTACTGCAATAGTGTCTCTAAGTTAATTTGTGAGTTGCAGAAGGGAAAAGTGTGGACATTTGCGAGCAGGAAGTGTACAATTCACAGATCTGTGAAGAAGACAAGAAGAAGATGAAAGATATAATCCACCATGTCAACTATATATTGAAGTCTTGATGAGATATTGAAATTATTAGAAGAAAAATAAGTATCAGAAACAACATCAGTAATAGGTTAATTATTATAGTGACAGAGGTAGTGATAGATTGGTCTACATTTATATTGTAGGGTGGTAGGATGGGGCAAGGAAAGGGGGTTGTAGCCTTCTTCTTGTTGGAGCCGGTAAATTAGGGAGTTGGAGCTTCCCTCAGGTCGAAGCCTATAAATAGGGGTTTGGATCCTCCTTCTAGTTGTATATGGAGAAATAGGAAGTTGGTGCTTCCAATGAATGTACTCTTTGATAAATAAGAAAATAATTCTGTGGTTTTTTCCTGCATTGTGTTTCCACATAAAATTCTAGTGTACTATGTTTATGTGTTGTTTATGCACTAAATTATGGTATTGATGATATATTGAATGCTAATGATAAAATATTGAATATTTTATATTGTGGTTAANNACAAACAACATTTACATCTTAAACGAGATCATAAAGGAAAGATGTTGCTTGGGAAGGGAAGGTGAAAGTTGGCTTTGGCACAAAAGAATGGGTCATATGCACTCTGAAAATATTGCCAAATTCAGTAGAAAGGAAGCGGTAAGAGAAATGCATGAAATTTTAAAGTCCACAAACACTATGTGAAAGCACTGTCAACATGGAAAACAAACAAGAATTGAGTTTAGGACAAATGAATACTCTACAAAAAAACCACTGGAGAGTGTACACACCAATATATGTGGATCGATGTGAACAAAAAGGATGAATGGTGAACAATACTTCAGGCTACTTATAGATGATTATACAAGAATGATCATAGTCTTTTTTCTCAAGAAAAACTTAGAGGTGTTTGAATGTTCCAAGATATTCAAAGAGATGGTTGAAAATGAGATTGATTTGAAAATTAAGTGCTTGAGATCAAAAAATAGAGGTGAGTTCACATAAAAAATATTTAGGTATTTTTGTGCATAACATGGAATAAAAATACAATTATTAGCAGCTAGGACACCTTAGCAAAATGGAGTCATTGAAAGGAAGAAAAAAACTGTATAGGAAATGGACAAAACCATGTTGAAAGATTCCAAGTCGGGTGATATATTTTGGGTACAAGCAATACATACAGTCATTCATATCTTGAACAAAGGAATTCTTAGAAATAACAATGGCAAGACTCCATATGAACTATGGAAGGGAAGATCAACAAACGTCAAGAACTTTAGAGTGTCTGGAAGAAAATGTTACATAAAAAGAGAAGATAATAAGATTGGAAAATTTGGCTCTCAGGTTGATGAAGGAATACTAGTTGGATACTCAATAAAAAGAAATGCATACAAATGCTACAACCTAAGACTTGAAAAAATGGTGGAAATCATCAATGTAAATATTGATGAAATAAATGTGCTGAATACCAGAGAAGAAATAAAAAATTCAAAAGAGAAGGAAGCAGAAGAAGAACTAAAAGAAGAATAAGAGGAACTAAAAGAGAATCAACTAGAAGCAGAGCAAGAAGAAACAAAAGACAATCAACAATATCTCCAGACAACTTATAAGACAACTAATTGTTGGTGTCAGAAGAATCATCCATCAGAACAAATTGTTGGGGATAAAAATGTAGGAATAGAAACCCAAAGAAGCAAACCAACCCATACACCATAACAAAGACATCTAACATTATTATCCACGGTTGAACCAAACATCTCTGAGGAAACCAACAATGATGGACATTGGATCAAAACCATGGAAGAAGAACTTAATCAAATAGAGAAGAATGATACATGGGAACTGTTGAATTTTCCCAAGTGGATTCAACCTTTGGTATGCACTAATACCATGTTTATCTTTTACCACTCTACTCAACACTCAATAATTAGCTCAAAATAAAATCACTTTATCTACTAAAATCACAATTGATTAATCAACTAAACATGCAATAGAAACATGAAAAAGGAAACCAAATCAAGAACAAATTAACACCAATATTTTTGGGTATAAACCCCTAGAAAAATCCCAGAGGGAAAACCATTCCAATGATGTTTTTATTAAGGTCAAATCAGGGATCCCGTAATAGGGAAATTGGCCCACTGAGAGAATTATACTCTGCAAACAAACCCATAAACTCATGTGTTGTTGTATAGTCTGTTATAACACATTTCCCGAGGCATACATGATTCACTCTCTTGTGATCTATGCATATACATGGTTCAACTCACTATGAATTGCGTATTTGTGTAAAAAATTCATACAACAGGCTTCCTACAATTTGACTTTTTTCCTGTGGCTTCTATTGACTGAAACCCACATGTGGTTGCTTCTACTATCTCTCCTCCTTAACTTGTATGACCTCTGTTATCCCTGATTTCTAGGGATAACTAGGAGATCATGTCTCGAGGCCCACAGGTCCTAGACATGGAGTACCGAGAGCAGGATTGACCTGAGCATGGCCCTGGAGGGCCCATCCTTTTCTTCTTTCATTAGATTCGTCTTGTCAACAGTAGCAACATCCATCACCATCAGCTTGGTCTTGTATCGAAGAAGGCTCTTGCTCCATAAGGTAATTGGTCTAGGTATCATGGTATGTGTCATTTTCGATCATTATAACCTTTGGATATATGCATCTGACTCCTTTTATCTCTAACGACTGCTTGGATCTTATATTAACCCACTTGACCATGATTGGGGAGATTGACATGGTGTCCTAGCAAGCCTGTACCCATGGGTTTTGGTTTTCCACCCAGGGGATTTCTAAAGAGCCATCGTCTGCCCCCATCATACCACCACTTTTTCATCTTATTTCCCGCTCATTTATCCCATTCCCCTTGTCCGGGCATTGGAATGACCTGTTTGTAGGGTTGCACCTTATCTTATGGGAAGAAGGGGCTAAAGGCCCATAAGGTAAAAACAACTGGTAAAAGATAAAATCCTAGAAATAAAACCTTAAGATGCCTCGCCCAGGGATCCCCGAGAAGGCAATAAAAAGCCTCTTAGCAAGAAACAAGAGGGACCCAAAAAATAATAAACAAGACCTAGCCAAGAGGATAGGGGGTCTCATCACGAGCCAGTCTATTAGGTTCATGGGTACCTAACAGTATGACATTGCCATTATCTGGTTACCATGCCAGGGCAGTGACCTTTGGTTGCATGACCAAGGGAAATGGGGTCTCATCACGAGCCAACCTTTTCATCTCTGTGAAAGTACTTATGGGTAACACTGTCAGCTCTGGTCACCATGCCAAGGCAGTGTCCTCTGGTTAGACCTTGAATAAAAAGAAAAAGAAGAAGAAAAAGAAAATAAAGAAAGAATAAAGGTAAGAACGGGCTTGGAAAAAATTGCATCCATGACGGGTACAACTTGCCTTCTACAAAGGCACCCACAGATAACATTATTCATCCCTGGCTTTCACTCTACCCATTGTCTGGACATCCCCTAGCCACATCACCTCGTTTACATGGCTTGGATGAAACCTTCTTGGGAACTTCCCTTCTCTTGTGGATACTAGCCCAATAGGATGTCTTGTCCTTTTCTTCGATATTGTATTGTTGATTTTTGTAATATCTTTGAGCTATTGAACAATATATCAAGGTTTTTATGCATATGTTTGATAATATTAATGATGAAATTTGATTGAAATTTCTATGATCCCTGTGACTAATGAGCCCATGGAGGGCGTAGTTTTTGATGTGCAGAACCATGCTCGATGGACAGGTACCATTTTGACCGGTACACATGGGGAGATGATTAGTTCGGACCTCCATGGGGCTGAAGAGCCCATCAGATGGTTGCTGAGACCCCGTCAGAGGGGTAGAGACAGGACAATGTTTGACCAAGGTTTTACACCAGAGAAGAAGAGGACGTTTCACCAGAGGCACTTTGGCAGAGCCCGACCTAGGGGGAATGACCCCTTTTCAGTGGAACATTGGCCTTGGAAGGCTCAGAGAGTCCCCATCCTTACCATGACTTCATCCAGCTTCATGGTCATTCTTGGAGGTATACTGGGCAGCAGTGGCATGTGTGGCATGTTGGAGAAGCCCCTGGGGGGCTAACGTTTTGCTCCTGGATGTCTCATCTACCCTAAAAGGGGCTAGCGCCTCCCTTGAAGGGATTTTACCTTTATTATAGCTCAGTTAGGGTTTTAGTTTGACAATTTAATGTAAAAACAATATTCTGGTCTTGTTGGCCATTTTTTATGACCTAAAATTAATTAAGGTCATTGATACACTATATATTGAGGAGTTTTAGCCTCATTTTGACATAACACATCACTCACTCTCCTAATGAAGTCTAATTTTTTCACCCTATTAGGGTTATTAGCTATTTTGAGGAAGGTGCACTTGTTTGTAGAGGATATTTTTGGCAATTTATGGTGTTTTTCTTGAAGGAAGGTTTACAACTAGGGTTTGCATGCTATTTTCTTAGTGATTTGTAAGTATTTTTCTACAAAACTTCTTGATTGAATGGTTGTAGTTTAATTTCTTGCATTTATTTATGAATATTGCTGAATCAAAACCCTAGGGGACAAACACACAAGTAGGTCGTTGTCTCATGTCCCCTGATGGAAAAACCTTTTAGCCATTGAAGAAGAAGAAGAGAGCCTAGCCATTGCTACACTCTTTCTTTCTTCTTCCCTTAAGCTAGCCGTACCTTTAAACTTCAAGAGGAAGATGACATCCCAGGCCTAGGTTATCTACACCTAGGGCCATTTTTCTTTTAGGGTTTGATGAAAGAGCCTTGCCTTTGCAACACTCTCCCTATTTAAACTCTCTTGCCTTGATTTTACTTGTCTTTGAGCTAGCTGATTGCCGGGAAGGAGGAGAGAGCACGAGGCCTTGCTTAAGCAACACCAGAGTGAGCCTCTCTCCCATAAGATTCTATCTTTAAGGCCTTGCTATTGCAACACCTTGAAACCTTTCCCTCTTGTCCTTTGAATCTCATCCCCTTCAACTTGTGCATCCTTCACCTTTTGACTCCATAACCCTTGGCACTGATCTTTAGCCTCCAACATTGAAGTGAAAGTGATTAAAACAACTCTCAAACTCTTATAAATTGAAACCCTAACTAAAATACTAACCCTAAAAAGTTGACGTCATCCTTGGTTATTCCATATTGATGCAAAAAGTTCTCTTTATAGGCAATTGGATGATGGTTTAAAGAATTTATTGAATAAGGGATTGATGGGATACATTTATTCCTATAACATCTTGATATTTATTGGTGAAGTAACATTATTTCATTGCTATATTAACAAACATTGACTTCATCAATATTTATTATCGCAATTGCTTATACATTGATATCAGATAGTCTATTGAAGTACTAACCCATTGAATCATAACTTGCATATATATATTGGTTTTCTTTGTTCCGGGCAGGTGTTGTTCTTTGGGCCTACACTTCATTATTGGTTGTTTAGCCGAACTATCTATTTTGGTGGTGACCTGTGAAGGGGGAACTTTACTTTGAATATTAAACCTTTGCCTCTTCAAAACTCCAGGTTATCGGGGATGTCTCTCCTGGGCCTAACCTCCTTAAAGAGAAAGAACCTCCCCATCGTGGTGACATTGGGTGGGATAGGTTCCTGTTATGCCAGTTTGGCCTTCTACTTCATAGCCACTTGACCTAGCTACAAAATATGCGATAACAACCTCTAAATGGAAGTCCTTCTCCACCTATCCAAGATATTGAATCGTGATCTATTAGGGACCTAAACCCTCATGTAGGTAGAAAAATATATTTCGATGTAATAAAGGTCAATATTAATAAGGCCTAGCAATAAGGAAGAATAAGTCCAATGTAAGAAGACCCAATAGAAGCTTCCGCTTCTAGAAGGATCTTCCTCTATGTGGTTCTTTTGATAGACATATCTAGTATAAATAGGAGTTGAGGGTATGAGAACTGTTGTCTTGGATATTATTGTAATAGATCTCTGCTCTGCTGGAGGTTTCCCCCTCGAAGAGGCAAGTGAACATTGCTCTTAGTAATCAAAGTCCTATTTCTGGTGTTATTCTTATATCATATTGGTATTATTGTGGTGTTATTTTGGTTATATTGTTGTTCATCTGCCATTTCTTGCTATTTATTTCTATTCTTCATACTTTTTTATATTTGGAATATTACAAGTGGTATTAGAGAAACTTCCTCGACAAAAAATTGTGGGTTAATTTTTTTCAGGGTAGAGACGTATTCTGGTGTCTTTAAGCTACAAAGATCTATCGTTACATGCATAAACCCACGGTCATGGATTCATAAACGTAGGAAATACAAGTGGTACTTAAGCGCACATCTGTTGGCCACCCTTGTAACCCCTGTTGGTACCCCTTTGAGTGGTAGCGCATCAGACAACACCTATATACATATCAAACTAGATTTCCTGAATCCCTCCTTAGATAAACTGATCGACTGCCTGGCTGTTATAGTGCCACTGAGAACATCACTCAGGAATATACTCTCTAGTACCTGGGTAGTCGGGTAGTACAGATAAGGGCACAGTCTATCCTCCTTATTTGGTGCCCTAAGATATTGGGCCGAGTACTACTGTTGGACCCCGCACGTATACCAGAGAGCTATAGAATAGGGAAAACCCTTGTCTGTAGAAATCTTGAATACCTAACCTTTGGGAATGAAAAAAAAAAACAAAATAGACAAGATCTATTGTCGTGCAACTGTGTCTCCTGCATTTGAGTGCCAAATTACTACACATTTCTTCCTGATTAAGCATTTGGGCATTTCATCACTGCAATATTCTTCAGATTGGATTATAACTCTGCAAGTGTAAAAAAAATAAATATGGATCCTGTTGGCACCATTATTTGAGACCTATTCCATTGGATTTCTCTCTTCTCCCTTATCACATTC
>ML780380.1:57978-69103 GCA_009831015.1 Picea engelmannii
TGTGTGACTCCACCCGCCCCTTTTCGGTTCCCTCGTCATCATGGCCCACACCCATAGCCAAGACTTGGAAACTCTCTTCAACACCTTACAGTCTAATTTCACAGAGACCCGACACGAAGTGAGACAACTCAGTGCCAATATTGCCACCATCAATAAAAACATGCATTCCTCCATCGTCACCTCAATCGAGGAACTAAAAAAAGACCTCAAAAAAGACATTATGACCTAGCTTGAATCTGTCACTATGATGATCTGTACCAAGATTCATACCCCTACATATCCTCCCTTATCTGACCCACCTTTGCATATCGAAGGTGAAACTTCCTCTCATTCCCAGAATTTTCAGCCCCATCACTTTCAGTGTGACCTATGCCTTCCGCGCGTGGATGTGACCAAATTTGATGGCTCAAATCCCACTGGATGAGTAACTCAAATGGAATATTATTTCTCTTTATACGACATTATGGATGAGTTGGCCAAACTCTAGTATTGTGTTCTCCATCTAGATCAAGAACGTTGGCAATGGTGGCAATGGGGAAAAATTGTACGCCAAGGTTATGTTGCTTGGACACACTTTGTGGCAGATATTTATGAACTCTTTGACACTGGCACCAACCATTTAGGCTATTTGAAAAATTTGAAACAATCTGGCATAATGGAAGACTTTATAACTACTTTTGAGTGATTGTCTTTTGTACAGAGGGCATGTCTGATGCTTTTATTCGAGAATGTTTTATCAGTGGCCTCAAGGATGCGATTCGTGCCCATGTCCTCATGGCTCGGCCTCAGAGTTGGGTGGAGGATAATAAAAGAGATAAGGAAGAACAAAATGTTGTCTCTTCTAAAAACCAAAAAACCTCTTTTATTCTTCGCACTAAACCAGTAAATCCCACTCCTCCTTCTACTCCACTAAAGATCCAAAAATTGACTAGGGGCGAAATGGTTGAATGCCAACTCAAAGGCCTTTGTTATAATTGTGATGACAAATATTTTCCGGGACACAAGTGTAAGGAAAAAAAACTTTTTATGTCCATCTCAGAGGATGTTTCGGAAGAGGATGTTGAGGCTCCCCTAGTTGTGTCTATGTCACATGAACCCACTAAAATAACCCCTCCCTCAGACCCTCCCAAAGTAGAACCAGTCATTTCCCTAAATTTTCTCACTGGCTTCTCTGCTCCCCAAACCCTCAAGCTAATTGGTTACATCAAGCATAGGAAGGTCATCATTCTTGTTGATAGTGGAAGCACCCATAATTTTATTCATCGCTGCATTGCCCAAGAAACTGATTTCTATATCCGTGCAGTCAATAATTTCCAAATCATGATTGCCAATGGTGGGTCCATGAAATGTGGAGGGCATTGTGAAAATGTGTGTCTCAAAATTGGTTACTACCACTTGAAATATCATATGTTTTCTATCGACATGGGTGGTTGTGACATTGTGTTGGGTGCAGAATGGCTAAGGAATTTGGGTCCCATTCTTATGGATTTTAAGGAATTAACCATGCAATTTGACCAAGAGGGAAAGAAATATAAGTTCCAAGGCATCATTGTTGGTTCCCCAGAGATCATTAGTTCCCATCGCATGGAAAAAATGCTCAAAAAAGGTCATCCTGGCGTTATTGCCCAACTCCATGCCATACAAGAAACTAAGACACCCTATGTGCCGCGAGACCTCCAATCCATCCTCTCTAAACATCAAGTAGTTTTTTCCACTCCCCAGGGACTCCCTCCTTCCCGTGGTGTTCATAATCATTCCATTCCCCTTGTCCCAGGAATCCTTCCTCCCAATATCCATCCATATCATCACCCCTTTTTCGAAAAAAATGAAATTGAGAAAATGGTTCAAGAAATACTCAACGCATGTGTTATCCTCCCTAGTACGAGCCCCTACTCTTCTCCCGTGGTCATGGTCCTTAACAAATAAGGTTCTTAGCACATGTGTCATGACTTCCGCGTCCTCAACAAAATCACCATTAAAGACACATTCCCCATTCCTGTCATTGATGACCTCTTGGATGAATTGAGTGGCACCCAGTTCTTTACTAAACTTGATATTCATTCTAGCTACCACCAGATCCATATGAAATAGGCAGACATTCCTAAGACTTCCTTTATAACTCATGAGGTCCACTATGAGTTTTTGGTCATGCCCTTTGGCTTGTGTAATGCTCCCTCCACTTTCCAAAGCCTTATGAATCATGTATTCTATCCTTTTCTCCATCATTTTGTCTTAGTTTTCTTTGATGATATCCTCATCTATAAAAAAACCTAGACAAACCATATTGCTCATGTGGATCGAGTTCTCCGTCTACTCTCTCAGCACCAACTTTTCCTGAAACAATCTAAATGTTCTTTTGGCATGTCGGAAGTCTAGTACTTGGGTCATGTTGTTGGCAAGGCCAACGTCAGAGTGGATTCTAAAAAGATTGAAGCTATGCAAGATTGGCCTCACCCAAGGACTCTCAAAATTTTGCATGGATTTTTTGGCTTAACAGGTTATTATTGCAAGTTTGTTAAGAATTATGGAAATATTGCGGCACCTCTCACTGCACTCCCTAAAAAAAATTCTTTCACTTGGACCTCAATGACTGCTCAGGGTTTTCAAACCTTGAAGATGGCCATGTGCACCACTCTAGTCTTGGCCCTTCCTGATTTCACAAAGACCTTTACCCTGGAATGTGATGCTTCAGGGAAAGGAATTGGCATTTTCCTTATGCAAGAGAGTTGGCCTTTGGCCTTTACCAACAAACAACTGTCTATGTGAAATTCGGGAAAATCAATCTATGAAAATGAAATGTTGGCTATTATGCATGTTGTTGATCTTTGACACCCTTATCTATTAGGGAAACATTTCAAAATTAATATAGATCATCAAAGCCTCAAGTATTTTCTGGAACAACGCATTTCCTCCCCAGAGCAACAAAAATGGGTGACTAAGATCTTTGGATATGATTATGAGATCATTTACAAGAAAGGAAAAGGCAATGTGGTTGTTGATGCACTTTCCAGAAAATATGAAGATGAAGGGTCCCTTTTTTCTCTCTCCGTCATTGTACCATATTGGCTCCAAGATGTTCGCCAGGAATGGCTACACTATCCAAAAAGTTCGCATATGATAAAACAATTAATGCGGTCCAATTCTCAAGTTTCCCCAGGGGAGTCTTGGATCCATGATGAGCTTCGATACAAAGGCCGTTTTTATTTAAGTAAACAATCAAAACTTAAATCCACGGTACTTTCTGAGATTCATGCTACACTCACAGTTGGGCACTTTGGGTTTACCAAAACCTATGACAGGGTCAAATGTTCTTTTTTTGGGATGGTATGAAACAAGACGATCGTAATTTTGTGGTTGAATGTGATGTGTGTCAACACAACAAGGGATAAATAGTCAAATCTCCTAGCACACTACAACCGCTTTCAATTCCACCTGCTATTTGGCAGGATATCTCTATGGATTTTATTGTAGGCTTACCTAAATCAGGCAATAAATCAATCATAATGGTGGTAGTTGATCATCTTTCCAAGTATTCTCATTTATGTGCTCTTCAACACCCATTTACAACATCCACTATGGCTCAAATTTTCATGGATTAGGTCTTCAAGCTTCACGACATGCTGCATTCTATTGTTTCTGATCACGACCCAACTTTCACTTGCAATTTTTGGCAAGATTTTTTCAAGCTACAAGGCACCTAATTTCATCTCAGCACAACTTATCATTCCTAGACTAATGGTCACACTAAAGTTGTCAACAAGTGTTTGGAAATATATTTGAGGTGTTTTTCCTTGGAAAGGAGAAAACCTGTGGGCTCAATGGTTACCACTAGATTAATGGTGGTACAACACTTCATACCATACAACTACCCGCATGGCTCCTTTTGAAGAGATATATGGACAAAATCCACCTTCAGTTCTCTCATATTTTCTAGGTGTCTCGAAGTTTCAGGTGGTTGAACAAACACTTACAGTTCGAGAGGCTATTCTCCATACCCTTAAAGATAATTTGATCATGGCCCATAATCACATGAAGTAACAAGAAAATCAAGGTTGCTCTAAACGTCAATTTGCAGAAGGGGATCAGGTGTTTCTTTGACTGCAACCTTACAAGAAAAATTCCCTCAAGGCTGACCATTGTCAGAAACTGGCACCCAAATTTTATGGTCCTTATATTGTTCTCAAGCATGTGGGACAAGTGGCCTATCTGTTATCTTTGCCCAGTCATTCTAAGTTCCATCATGTTTTTCATGTTTCCTGCTTAAAGAAGGTGATTGGAACTAAGTGCCAAAATCAAGGCAATCTTCCTGAGTTGGATGAAGAAGGCTCCATTTGGCTACAACCACAAGTAGTTTTGGACCAGCATGAATGTCATCTGTGTCAATGAACCATCAAGGAAGTGTTAGTCTAGTGGAAAGATACAACTCCAACAGATGCCACTTTGGAACCAGCTACCATTTTGCAACAATTTCCACATCTCAAGCCTTGAAGACAAGGATATTTTTAAGGGGGAGGACATGTTAGGTACCTAACCCCTCACGTAGGTAGAATACTATATTTCTATGTAACAAAGGTCAATATTAATAAGTCCTAGAAATAAGGAAGAATAATTCCAATGTAAGAAGACCTAATAGAAGCTTATACTTCTAGAAGGATCTTCCTCTAGATAGTTCTTTTGATAGACATATTTAGTATAAATAAGAGTCGAGGGTATGAGAAATTTTATCTTGAATATTATTGTAATAGAGCTCTGCTCTGCTGGAGGTTGCCCCCTCAAAGAGAAAAGTGAACATTGCTCTCAGTAATCAAAGTGTTATTTCTAGTGTTATTCTGGTATTATTTTAGTATTATTGTGGTGTTATTCTGGTTATATTGTTGTTCATCTGCCATTTCTAGCTATTTATTTATGTTTTGCATACTTTTTTATATGGAATATTACATGATCCTTCTTGATCCAACCCTCTTATCAATATTTGGATGAAATATCTTCACCCAACCTGTGAGATCTCCTCACTCTAGTGTAAGCAAAATTCCTTCTTTTCTCCTACACTCCTCACACTAGAAAAGTCCTTATTTTCTATCTACAACCTTGGTCTCTCACCAAAGTATCTCGACCTCGACCTCTCGTCAAAATTCTCCACTTTGATCTCTCATCAAAAGATACTTCCTCTCAAAGTCCTGATTGGGTCGACTCCCTCAACACAAGTGTCTTCCTCCTTCTCCTAGTCTTTCTTTAATAATCACGAGTTATAATATATTTCTAATCTTCAAAGCGATATATAATTGAGATTACTTCTCACACTCACTTAAGATTTATATTACATGTTGCATGCTATGCATGTTACTTAAATAATTCAATTCACTAATAAATACAATTTTACTTTAATTAATTCCTTTTAACTAAAGCAAACTCAAGACTATAAGATTCTTTGACGACTTCCACATGCTAGATACATGCCAATGTGGAAGTGTCTATTCGATGCTACCACCAAAATCAACATGAACTGGTTCCAAGACCTAAGGAAAAAAACATGATTAGTACACAATGGGTGTTTAGAAAAAACTAAACAAAGATGGATAGGTAACCAAAAGCAAAGAAAGGTTAGTATGCAAGGGATATGCTCAAGTTGATGGAATATATTTTGAAGAAACCTTTTCTCTTGTTTCCAGAATGGAATTAATCAAAATGATATTGGCCTATGCATTTTCCAAAATAATCACATTATATCATATGGGCATAAAATCAACATTTCTTAATGGTGAATTAGAAGAAGAAGTCTACATCGAACATCTATAAGGGTTTATACTATCAGAAAAGGGAAGATTTTGTTTTTGAATTGAAGAAAGCTCTATATGGACTCAAACAAGCCCCTAGATCATGGTATTCAGTATTGGACAAGTACTTACAACAACAAGGATTTAGAAAGGGCAATGTAGATAGCAATCTCTACATAAAAGTGGATCTCGACAACATACTTATCATTGAAGTATATTTGGATGGCATCATCTTTGGAAGTAATGATGATAGGTTGAGTCATAATTTTTCCAAGGACATGCAAAGTGAGTTCGAAATGTCCCTACTTCGTGAGTTTATTTTCTTCTTGGGACTCCATATATCTCAGTTAGATGAAGGTATCTTCATCTTCCAAACCAATTAGATCAAATAAACATTGAATAATTTTGGAATGGAAGATTGTAAACATGTAAGTACTCCTATGGTGATTGGTTACAAGTTGAGAAAAGATAATGAATCTAAAGAGGAAGATTAGAAAATCTATAGATTAATGATTAGAAACCTACTATATGTGACCACCTCAAGACTAGATGTGATGTAAGCAGTTGGACAGGTTGCAAGATTTCAAGAAGCATAGAAAGAAACCCATGTTATGGTAGTAAAGAAGATATTTAGATAACTCAAAGGAACAACATAATTTGTTCTATGGTATCTAAAAGGGAATGAGTTGACTATGGTCATATACACAGATGCAGATTGGGTAGGAAGAATTGATAATAGAATAAGTACTAGTGGAGAAAATTTCTACTTGGGTGATTGTTTTGTGTCCTGGTTGAGCAAGAAGGAGTATTTAGTATCGTTGTCCACAACATAAGAAAAATATATTACAACAATTGCATATTGCACTCAGGTCCTCTGGATGAAGCAAACCCTACAATACATACAAGTAAAATATGATGAGCCTTTTTCAATATTTTGTGACAATACTAATGTTATAAGCATCTCCAAGGATTCATTGATGCATTAAAAAGCCAAACATATTTCTATCAAGTTCCAATTTCTATGGGATAAGGTCACAGAAAAGAATATCAAGTTGGAGTACATTGGGACAAAATAATAGATTGTAGATATCTTCACCAAACCTCTCCCAAGGGAGACCTTTGAGTATCTTCGACAAAAACTAGGAGTAGTTCCTGCCCCACATTTATCCAGACGACATTTTTCAAAGAAGATGGGGGGAAAAAAATCATCAAGGGGAGTTACCATTTTCCATTGATGTCAAATGGGGAGAGAAATATCAAAATCATGAATACAGGGGGAGAAATAATCACAAGGGGAGTATGAGTGTTTCCATCAATGCCAAAGGGGGAGATTGTTGGAAAATTGGTTTTCATTGATGTCAACCATAGAAGAAGCCTCTAAGTAGGTCTAGAAGCCCTAGAAGTGATGGGTTTATTTGAAGGAGTCTAGAAAGTGCCCCCCTTATGGCATATCTCTAAGTATGGACCTCATATAAATAGGCTTTGAAGAAGCCTACAATAAGCCGTAATTTTTAAGAAAATAAGCTACAATGTATGATCAAGAAACCCTCAAAATATGATCAGGAAGCCCCATAGGTGTGGTCATGGAGCCCAGAGTTGATTGAAGAAAACGAGTATGAAGGACATTGAAAGTGCATGCAAAAAATCTATGGGTTGATATTCCTCATCAAGCCATTTCAAATGGTAGGTTGCATGCCACGTGGTTCCTCACGGTTGAGGAGATATGCCCTCTTAAATATGACCATGTAAAATTCCCCCCTAAACGGTTGCAAACAATAAGTTATAAGTCAACCCCAAAATAAAGTAAAGTAGAAAAATGGTTGCAAACAAGAAGTTATAGTTCGACCCTAAAGACAAGTAAAGGAGATACTTGGAAGAGTATAAATACAGATCAATAGCCTCTCATTTTCATCAATGAAGCTTGTGATCTCTTAGCGCAAGTGAAGTAGTAGAGTTATGAAAAGGAGGGAGTTCTCAAAGTTGAATATGTGAGAAGGGTTGTCAGGAAACCCTATTTGAGGTGACCCCATGGTTCAAGTATAGGGTGTCCCACGAGGACCCCATTGGTTGTCCAAGACTCATCACGTGAGGCCTCACTCATTTCCCAGTCCAGTCTCCCATGGTTGAGTAAGGGTTTGACGAAAATGTTCTTTTCTTGATGTTGAAGTTGATGAATGTGTGATGATATAAGATCTCATGCACTAGGTTTTTCACATAATGAAAGGTATATTTTTCTATATGTCTTTGAGGAACATCTTGGAAGTTTTGGTACATGCTTGAGGCATATCTTGGTGATTTTGGGCATATGATTTGGGGGACATTTTGGAGATCTTGGGATAAGCTTTATGTGGTTAAATCAGTTTTGATAATGATGATGTATCTGTATCAGTGACATGTTTATTATCTTATTTATATTTAAGGGAGGAAGTAAGGGGAAAGGAAAGGGGGTTGGAGCCTCTTTCTAGTTGAAGATGGAGAATTTAGGGAGTTGTATCTTCCTTTAGGTTGGATCTTGTAAACCAGGGGATTGGTGCCTGCTTCCAATTGGTGTTGGATAATTTTTGGAAGTTGGTGCTTCTGGTGGATGTAATCTTCTGATACATTAAAAAGTATTATGTGGTTTTCTCCCATTTGGGTTTCCAAGTAAAATTCTTATGTACTTTGTATCTATGGTTATATGTTTATGATATATTGAATGCAATCATTAGTGATAAATTGTCAATAACTTAATGTTTACATGTTGTGATTAAAAATGGTAAAAAGTGATTACTATTGATTCACCCCCCCTCTTAGTATTATTGAATATTCAAACAATATCCTCCTCTTTAATCCTCACCTAATGGTATCCTGACCTAAGGTTAATCTTGGAGAATATATTTGCATCTTCCAATTGTCAATCAAAAAGATCATCTATCCTTGGAAAAGGATACTTGTTCTTCGCAATCATCTTGTTCAGTTTCCTGAAATCAATGCATAGCCTCAAAGTTACATCCTTGTTCTTCACAAATAGTACCGTGACACCCCAAGATGACATACTAGGGTGTATATACCCCTTCTTCAAAATATCTTCAAGCTACATTTCCAATTCCTTCAGTTCTAGTGTACTCATCCTATAAGGAGTCTTGGACATTAGGGATGCTCTAGGCATCAAATTAATAGAGAAGTCAATATCTCTCTTGAGTGGAAACCCCAATATTTCTTTCAATACATCCTCAAATTATTTTAGGAATACATGGTCTTCAATGCTTGGAACTTTATCTTTAGGTTTATCTTCCATATGTGTTGCATCCTTTCCTGAAGCTTATTTTTAGTTGCATCTTTTCCTGAGGCTTCTTTTCAGCTGCAAGACCACGTGGTTCCTCACAGTTGAGGATATATGCCCTCTTAAAGATGATCATGTAAAATTCCCCCCTAAATGGTTGCAAACAAGAAGTTATAATTCAACCCAAAAATCAAGGAGAAAAATGGTTGCAAACAAGAAGTTATAGGTTGGACCTAAAGACTAGTAAAGGAGATACCTTGAAGAATATAAATACATATCAAGATCCTCTCATTTTCATCAAGGAAGCTTGTGATCTCTTAGCACAAGTGAAGTAGCGTAGTTGTGAAAAGGAGGGAGTTCTCAAAGCTGTAGATGTGAGAAGGGTTTTTTGGAAATCCTATATGAGGTGACCCTTGTGGGTCAAGTATAGAGTGTCCCACGAGGTTGTCCAAGACTCGTCATGTGATCCCCTGTGCATTGGTCAGTCTAGTCCTGCGAGGTTGAGGAAGGGTTTGAAAAAGATTCTCTTTTCTTGATGCTAAAGTTGAGGAATGTTTGAGGATCTAATATCTCATGCACTAGGGTTTTCACATGATGAAAGGTTTATTTTTCTATATGTCTTTGAGGCGCATCTTAGAAGTTTTGGTACATGATTGAGGCATATCTTGGTGATTTTTGGCATATGATTTGGGGGACATTTTGGAGATATTGGCATAATATTTGTGTGGTTATTGTGGTTAAATCAGTTTTGATGATGATGATGTATCAATATCAGTGACAAGTCGATTCTTTTATTTATATTTAAGGGAGGAAGGAAGGGGAAAGGAAAGGGGGTTGGAGACTCCTTCCAGTTGAAGATGGAGAATTTAGGGAGTTGTATATTCATTTAGGTCGAAGCCCGTAAACTATGGGGTTGGTGCCTCCTTTCAGTTGTTGACGGAGAATTTTTGGAATTTCGTGCTTCCGGTGGATGTAACCTCCCGATACATTAAAAATCGTTTTCGTGGTTTTTTCCCATTTGGATTTACACGTAAAATTCTTATGTATTGTGTATATATGGTTATATTTTATGATATCTTAAATGCAATCATAAGTGATAAATTGTTCAGAACTTAATGTTTACATGTTGTGGTAAAAAATGGTAAAATGTTCCTAATATTGATTCACCCCCTGTTACAACAAATTTTTCCTCACCCCATGCAACTTGCTTGGATGGCATTTCCATTTCCCTATCCATACTTGAAGTCCCTTTTTGTACATTCTAGAGCCAAAAAGAGTATTTTTCCACATATACGTGCCCTATCAGTTAGGCAACAAGTGTATACATTGGTTTCTCCACTAGAGTCCATGTACATCGGGTTTGGTGCTCAAAATTAAAAATTATGTTGGATTTCCATGCCATGTCACAGGATCCATGATCCTTGACCTTCCATATACTAGAAATGTTCCAACTTGGCCCTTCAATTCCATTTGAAGGCTATAAATTGAGCCATATCCAAGACTTGAAAAGGAGAATTCAACTTTGAGAGAAAAGACACTATAGAGAAATTTCACTTCATATTGAGTCTACATCCCTTTATCCTTGAAAGTATGAACTCATTGTTCAACCCCCAAGCTATTCATTCTTTGTGATGGAGAACCTCATTGTCTCCTTTATATGAGCTTGCCTTTGGTGGAGGCCCAACTGGAGGGACTTAGTTTCTCGGTTTCGATATGTGCCAGGATAGAAGTCTGTCACATATATACTTATGTTGATTATTTTAATAGAAACACTCTTTTCTCATCCAATTGATATCTTGTAAATATTTGAATTATTATTTCATGGGAATATTTGTCATGAATGTAATGGATTATGCTAATTTATATGATAAAACTATATATCACCATATGCTTTCATATCTTGGTTGTTGAGGACAAGTTGCAAGTATAAGGCTTTGAGTTGCATGCTCAATGATGGTCTTCATCAAATGTCCGAATGAGGTAGGATATTGGCTTTGTCTTGTTATAATTTCATTTATATAGCATACTTTGGATTAGAACTGATTTCTGGATGTCATTCCATCTGTTGTGGTTTACCCCATTCCATAGA
>ML780380.1:69133-83730 GCA_009831015.1 Picea engelmannii
CTCCCCCCTTAGTATTATTGAATATTCCAAAAATATCCTCTTCATTAATCCTCACTTGATGGTATCCTGACCCGAGGTTAATATTGGAGAATATATTTTCATCTTCCAATTGATCAAAAAGATCATATATCCTTGGCAAATGATACTTGTTCTTCACAACTACCTTGTTCAGTTAATTGAAATCAATGCACAACCTCAAAGTTCCATCCTTCTTCTTCACAAATAGTACTAGGTCACCCCAAGGTGACACACTAGGGTGTATATACCCCTTCTTCAAAATCTCTTCAAACTACATTTGCAATTCCTCCAGTTTTGGTGTACTCATCCTATAAGGAGTCTTGGACACTGGGGATGCTCCATGCATCAAATTAATAAAGAAATCAATATCTCTCTTGGGTGGAAACCTCGATATTTCTTTAAATACATCCTCAAATTATTTTAGGAATGCATAGTCTTCAATGCTTGGAAATTTATCTTTAGGTGTATCTTCCATATGTGTTGCATTCTTTCCTGAAGCTTTTTTTCAACTACAAGGCTGAAATTTCTCTTATAGTTACAACCCTTAGAACACTTTGATTTTTTCTCAATTTCCCTTCCTCATCCAAGAAAGTAAAATCCTTGTTATAATAGTCTAGGACAATATGATACTTTTCCAACCAATCCATACCAATTAGGAAATCATATGAACCCAAAGGTATGATATGAAAATATTCCTTTAAGCTCGCTCCATTCATTTCCATTGGACATTCCTTAACCATATCATTAATTCTTATCTTAGCTCATGTAGCTAACTGAACCAACCAAGATTTCCCAAGTTTGCTTCTTGGAAAATGAAAATTTTCCTCCAACTTAGGGTCTATATAACTATGAATATCTCTTGAATCAATCAAAATAGCAATAGGTTGATCATTGATCTTACCTTCCACTTCAATCATGTGAGATTGAAATTTAACTTGCTTGTTGTCCAAGGCTGCATAGATCCTTGGCATGCTTATGCCCATGTCCTCAATTGTATCAACGTGTTGTAAATTGTGAACAATTCTCACTTTTTCACCTCTATGAGGGAAATCTATATACATGTGATCTCCCTCACAATGAAAACATTTAACGGATTGTTTCCTTAGCCTTTTTCCCAATGTTTCCGACATTCTAGGTTCATTTTGAGCTGGTTTCCCCTGAGAATTATTCTTGAAGATTGGTGATTTTTCCCCTTCTTCCTATACTCCATATTACCTTTATTTTTATCTTCCCAAGCCTTTTGTAAAGTTGGTCTTCCTTTATGTTGATCATAGAGGCACTTGGATCTCCTTATTTCTTCATCCAATGTCTTGGGATCTTCATATTGTATCTTGTCACTGAAAATTGATGAAACCCCACTCAGGAACCTTTGAATCTTGACATGTTCATCCTTTATGAAATCAAAATACTTCAAAAGCTTTAAGAATATCCTCCCATACTCATCCATGGTCATACTCCCAATCTTGAGTTCAAATAACCCCTTCATCTTCCTATCACAATAACGCTTGGTCAAGTATTTCTTTTAAAAATGTTTTTTGAACTGCCTCCAAGTGCATTTCTTCTCTTCAATGTGTTGTACTTGCACAAGTTGGTCCCACCACATTGATGATTTTCCCTTTAGCTGATAAATTACAATTCTTCCTTCTGCCTGTGAGGAGTAATTATGTAATTGAAAATATTTCCTCATCCCTAACAACCAAGTCTTAATGAATGCCTTGGTGAGTGATGATGGTGTCTACTGGAACTTCCATATTCTCCTATTCCGGCATGAGATCTATGACTTCTTGACTTGCTTGATTTTGTCTCTTTGTCCATTTTCTTCTCTATTTTGTCCAAGATCTGCAATATCTTGATGTTGAATCCATCTTGTTTCTCCTTAGATTTCATAAGCCTCTCTTTTTCAGCTTTATATCTTTGAACATATCTTTGCAGCCTCTTTAAAGTCTCCACCAAATTCATGATTTTCTCTTTTCCTTCTCCATGCCCATTTGATTTTTTCTCTCCATTATCCATGCTAAAATACAACCCCCCATGACTTCATCATCATGGTTGTAATTTATCTACACATATTCCATGTTCTATATGTTCCCTTAATTTTTCAAAAAGTGCATGCAATAATATTTGTTAGACAAATCAACTCAACAAGTCTATTGAATTATGCACCATTCTTCCCTTTAAGTGCACCCTTCATCTGGTGAACTTAATTCCAAACACCCAATATTTTGGAAATTTGATAGAATCCCAATTAGGTTTCCTCGTGTTCATATTTTGAGCAATCTGACCAATTTTCACCTTCATCCAACATCCAGGCTGTTAGTTACATCCTACTGAAGTTTTGATTATTTTCCCTTTTTTGCCCTAAATGCTACAATAATCTTCCTTGCCATCCTGTACACTTTTAGGTACCTAGACTTGAAATTATGGCTCCATAGATGTCTTCTATGGTTCATGAGATTTCCATAGACTAATCCAGTTCCTTGAATTATTCTGAGCAACGAGTTATGCCCTTAAGAAGTAAATTGGTACTAAGATTTACCTTGTGTGGTTTCAACTGTAACTTTCTCATATGAGCTCCATTTTGCAAACAATTTAGCTTGTTTGAAATATCTCTTTGAGTTCTTTCATTTAAGTTACAAAGACTCCATGTGGTTCCAATGGATTTTTGAGTCCCAAAAATTAAAACTCCTAAAAATGATGTTTAGGAACTCAAAAATGCCTTGCAAGATTATGACCTTCAAAAATACACATTTTTGGCCGAAAATCATTGGTTTTTTGTTGCGATATACCGCCAAATTGACTTCGTGTGCATCAGTTTTGAATTATACACCCATATTCAGCACATGCAATTTCTACATGCACAATGCCAAAATGTAGTGCATGCATCGTGCACTCATAATCCATGCACACAACATTTACAAAACACATCAATATCTAGTCCACTCTATTTGTTTTTTGCCACAAACCAATATCCAATGTGCACGAATTTTATACTACGCACTAATATCTAGTGAGCACAACTTATGCACCATGAACCAACATCCAATGCACACAACTTCTACACCATGCACCAATATCCGGTGCACACAACTTCTACACCGTGCACCAATATTCAGTGCACACAACTTTTGTGTCGCACCCAATATCTAGTGCGCACAAATTTTGTGTCACACACCAATATTCTGCATGCATCACAAGATCCATACCATGCAATGCCAATTTTCAGTGCACTCACACTACACACCCATACTCCCTATGCACCACCAATTCTACTTCCGCACGTCCTAAATATTTAACGTGCACACACTACGCACCAATATTATGCGTGCACCAACAATTATGCACTATGCATCACCATAATTCATTATGCATGCATTGTGCACCATCACTACACGCGTGCCATAGTCTCTGCACCAAATTTTTATTGCGCACACCCCGTGCACCAATATTTTACATGCATCAACAACTCTGCATCGCGCAACGCCAAATTTTAGTGCAGACACCCCGTGCACCAATATTTCCCACACATTGTCAATACTTAATGCACATAAATATTTTCTATGCTTAGATGATATTTCCATAATTCCAACTTGCAACCATTACAACCATCATGAAAATTCTCGACTCACCAATATTCATGTTGATCTCTGGCCCATACAAGTATGGTGTTGAACTAGTACCTCTGATACCACAATGTAATGTCCCTCATTACCAACAACCCAAATTGTTTTCTAGGATATCACAAGGTAACGTACCCAACCCCAAATTGATTCACTCTACACAAATTGTCTTCTTCTGATACCAACTCTAGTTGCAAAAATAATTCATTGAAATAGTTGTGCGTGCGACTAGTCTTATGCCATGTGCGAAAACCGTTTCTCATTCGCATGGGTGCGACCACTATTTCCTAGCATGCATGGAGATTCAAGCCTTGGGCTGGAATCTCGTTGCCATTACTACTAAATGTTGAAGAACAGTTAACATTTATTAATTTTCATGCCCTGCATATGCAACAATTATGAAAAACTAACAATAACATGAAAAACCATGCATAATTACATAAAATTATCAACAAATATAAATAACATAAACATGCACACGATAAACAACATGCCAACACATGTAAAAGAATACTTATCTTTTTCTATAATTTACCAACTACATGCAGACCTCAGTTGTTCCTCCAAGCCATAGAATCTGTTGTTCATACACTCTCAATAGCAGGTCACCCTCGAACTGGGGCTATGACTCCACTAGGGAAAAGGTTCCTAATCCAAATAAGGTCTAACCCACAACATAAAACAACATAGGCTTTGGCACACTCCAAGAACAATTCCCAGCTCACAACCTCTCATTACCCACAACTTATCCCACCCAAGTAAATGTACCCCCTTCTCTACTCAAAAATCCTTTGGGATGTCCCACTTCCCTTGTAGGGCTTCAACAACAAGCTGACTAGGAATTCTCATCCCAACAAGGATGAGTGAAAATTGGAAGAATGATGATGATAACCAATTACACTAAGTTCCCCACATTTTATTGCATGTTCCTATCTCAACACTTGTCAATTTAGGAAATGCCTTTGAATCCACTTGGTAATTTGTTCCTCTCACTTAGGAACTTATAATAGAATTATAGTATAAATCTTATGACTTAGGAATAATATTATTGTATTCTTTGACTTAAGCCCCTTTCCCTTAGCCCCCCTTTCCCTCTTGTGGAGTCCTAGCTCCCCATACTCTTTCGTCTGACTTGGTCTGTAGAATTGATGTATTTTATTAATAAAAACAAGTGTGATTACATATTATATTTGTTTAATATTGTTGGCCTAAATCACACAGGCACTGTGGCATCAAAATGTGTACACACACACACACACACACACACACACAAAGGAACTCTGGCCCAAAACATATTGACTCACCATCCTATAAAACATATGTACATTTACAACTTGTGGTCCATCCTAGGGGTATTAAAAAAACACACACAACTACAACCAAAATTTAAACACTGTTTTGAGTTTAGATTTGGAAAATTTTAAAAAGTACAAAATGTCATGGAAAACTCAGATATTTGTGTGATATGTGATTGTTTCCTGATCTTATTCTTAGTTTCCAAAGGAAATTGAGTTATGTTCTCTACTCTTTTTTGGATGGGTACACAAATGGTACATAGTATTCCATTTGCATAAAATATTTCTATATGTCTTAGATTCTTTGTTGCAGTTGAGCTTAAGGAAACTTGGTTGAATTCATTTGACTCTAAACTACTGTAATGAGTTAATTTCATGAAAGTTTAGAGACATTGGGATCCATATCATAGCCTGAGAAGTGCTATGTTCTCACCCAAATTGTGAGATTCATTTAAATATGAACTCTGTTTGGATAAATTGGTAGTTTTTGTCCACAATTGCTTGTTGAAAGTCCTTTATTGGACTTGTCTCATTGCTTTAGATAAAAAATCAACCAATTATCATGGCTTGAAAGTGAACACATTGAATTCAAAGTATGGTCTCAAGGATCCATCAGTGTTCATTTCAATTTGGGAAGATTTTATTATTGTTATCGGATTCTGAAGAATGTTATTGTCTAGTAGGTGGGAATGTAATAATAGAGATTTACTACATTTGTTTTTAGTTAGTAAGTCATCCAATTGTGAATCAAGTTTGTTGATTTTTGAAGACTAACTCTTTCCCTCAAAACGTTTTATTCTCAAATAATTTATGGTATAAATGGATTTTCTATATGGGATATGTTGTAATTTCTCTTTCCTTTACCACAAAAAAATCTATCTAACAAAGTTGATTCTGATTATGGGTAGCATATTTCACATAAAATTGTTTCTTTGTTGACTCCATGGTTGGGAATGGTAACATAAATCGGTCTTAACTTTTCAATAATTGTCATAGATGAATATGAAAAATGAATTCCTTAAAAAAATTGGTTTGAACATTAATTATATGGGTGGGAGTATAGAATCCCAATGGGCACAAATTACCAACATTTTAGGAGACTCTGATAATTCTTAGGACAAGTTAGTGATCCCATCCTAGTTAAATGACTGATCTTAGTGGTAGAGAATTAATATTTTTACTTGATTAAGGATGACAATCAGATGTTTAGTGGAATTCCACAACTAGATATTATGGATTTGTCAATTGGCCAAAGAAACCAATCAAAATCATTGCTTCATGGGTACAAATATTGGCTTGTAGGAACATGAAATTGCTTGTGTGGCTTTGGAAATCAAACGAGTTTTATTTTGATAGATATAGTGTGGTGTAAATTCTCACATTTGAATGTGGAATTGTCTATAGTGATTGTAGTGTTAGTGTTGTATATCATCTTAAGCTACCCGTTATTTTTGGTATATTGTTTATTCATGTTATTAAAATGTAGCAATGCAATAATTATACAAATTGGTTGTATTAATACACCCAACATGTAATAAAATGACATGTCAACAAATTATTTGACAAAATGTCTCTTATAGAGATTTTTTTTTCTTCTGATTAACTCTTTTAACAAAATTGTTCTTTAATGGAATTCTTATTCATCTATATTTCATTGGAAATTTTACTTTAGGTAGTATTGATTGTTGACCCATTGTGAGAATTAATTCAAGCCCACATATCAAAGCTAAGGAAAATGTTGTAATGTCCCCATTTTTATATTCCCATGTTCTGAAATTGGGGATAACTTTCGAGCCTTATGCCAGCTCAGACATAAGGGTGAGGTTATGTTATCGGTGAGCTCAAAGGGTTTGGAAGAGTTATATGAGGCCCATACCAATCCATTTACCATTTTTCATCATCGGGATCACTTTCGCATAGATTGTTCTTGGTTCTGCGACATTCTGACAATTCACATAAATTAAAGTTATTATTGAGCATAATTTAATTAAATGCACCAATGCTATTATTTGAATCACATTATCTAAGGGAATACCTTAATGTAATAGCTCGTTGGAACTAGAACGAAAAGGTATAAATGTTGGGATGATGAGAAAGGGACTTCTAATGTACATGAATGTCTTAGAATCCAATTAATCACTTTTCATCATTAAAAGTGAATTAATTAATTATTTAATTTCATTGGAGCGGGAAAACAATCTATTTTTAAAAGGTAACATTGAGTAATTAGGTAAAAAGGTTCCTAAGTGACTATTGAATTAATAAATTCACTTTAATTTATTAAAAGGGTAAAAGGGTTGAAAAGGGTCAACGAGAGAATAAAAGGAGAATGAGAAGTGCCCTCTCTCATTAGCCATATGGTATTTTCTAAAATTGAAATTGAGAGAGCTCTCGTGGCTTTGGCTCTTGGGACGAAAAACCCTAGAGAGACAAATATTGGTTTCTGTGGTGAGACCATCCACCCTAGCTGGTGATAGGGAAGATATCATCCGGGTTTCTTCAATGAGATTCATTTGTGGTAGAGTTTATCCATTGGCAGTTGAGATCTTTGTTGCAAAGGTTGATTTTGATCAAAGAAGGGAGATTTTGGGTTAGAGGCCGAGCATTGGGAGTGGTGGCTGAATTTTTAGAGTGTGGACCAAGTTCATCCATTTTTAAATGAGCTAGTGGTTGTGGAAGTCAATTCTTATTGTTGGGCAAGTCTCTTCCTTGGATGGTCAATTTTTCTTATGGTGGAGGCAATATTCCTTGAAAAAATGCTATCTCATCCCATATAGGTCGAGTCTCTTGCTGTAAAGACCATATCTGCTAAGAGGGGGTTAAGTTATTTATAGATAGGACACATTTCCTTATTCCCTTGCTGATTGGGTCAAACCTCTTTCTATTGGGGTGATTTATCTCTTGTTGATCGAGATTCTTGGTGTGGGAAAGTCACATTGTTTGTGAATACTATTGGAGTGTTGTTGGGGGTGAGTTGTTGTTGATAGAAGGGTTATTTTCGTAGTACCGTCATCTGCAACCTGTCTCTTAATTTTCTAAAGCTTCCATCAAAACAATTGGGCCTATTTTTCCTTATTCATGGACTTGTAACCACTATAGAAAATATACCGTGTTCCTTCCTATTATTGTTGTTATATTTTCTAACAAATTGTAATGTACTTGGTTGTCATAAAATTAATGCAATACATATCTGCAGTTGGGTATTGGTGTTTATTGAAAATCATAACGGGGTTCAGAAATGCATGTATAAATTGTGAATGATTTTTTTTGTTTGAAAACTATTGGACGTAATGTCTATGTTGACAATGTCTATGGGGATTTTACAGTGGTATCAGAGCTTCAATCTTGCCAAACTGAGGGGGTTTGTGGTTTCATGAGGCAAGGAGATAGGGAATATCTCACTTACAGAAGTAGAATAAAGTGTGAGGAATATTCGTAATATTCTTGCACAAGGGTGACAATAGTTGATCTAGGCTATGGAAAGCCATCGAAACAATGTAGGGGACAATGGAGCTAGTGGTTCAAAGAGGCAGAAAACATGATAGAAAGGACAAGATGAGGATTTTATAGATTGTTTGAGGGAATATATGGTGCTTAGTGAGGCATTTCACATAGCCATGTCATTCAAGTATTTTTTCTCCATAAAATATTTTGAGTGGTATGAACCCCAACTATCACTAGACAAGAAGGTGAAGTTGTCAAGGAAAAAGGTACTAGTTTCTTAATATTTTGATTCTTCTAAAATTGAGGATGATAACACAACAACATATAGTACACCTTTAACATTATACTATGAGTTCTATAACACTAGAGCACATGATGGATAGGTTGATGGTGCATATGGTGAAGTGTCCCAATCAACCAATGTTGAGGATTCAACATCATACCTTAGTAGTTATGCTCATGATGATTGTTGATGATTACAACTACATGAGACATCCTCTAGGACATAGACTAAGTGAGTCAGCCTGAGAGAAAGCCCATGATTTGGGTGTGCCCATGAGTTGGGTGTGTGGTTCCTCTCTGAGACGAAGAAGGAACGTTGTGTACCCATGTGTGGGGTGAGGAAGCCCATGAGTTGGGTGTTCCCATGCGTTGGGTGTGTGGTTCCTCTCTGAGACAGAGATGGAACATTGTGTGCCATGTATGGGGTGAGGAATACCATGAGATGGGTGTGTGGTTCCTCTCTGAGATGAAGATAGAATGTTGTGTGCCCTTGTGTGGGGAAGCCCATGAGTTGGGTGTGTCTTTCTCTCTAAGATGGAGATGAAATGATGTACTGGTCTCCTCTCTTGCAGAGAGTTGAGATGATGCAATACTCCAGATGATTCTCCTGTGAGACACTGTGAGAAATAGATTTGTTGATTTGGACGTGCATGTGGCTTAGCATAGGTGAACGTGATTGTAGTGGATGAGCACTAGTGAGTGTGATTCTCTTGTGAGACGCAGTGAGATAGAGATGTGGAGATCCTTGTGGCTGAGCATAGATGGGTGTGCCCCTAGTGGCTAAGAAATAGTGGGTGTATGAGATCCCTTTCTATATTTTCCAATATTCAAACTTACCTGTAACCCTATTTGTGATGTAAAGGGTATAGGTCAACCCCACCATAAAGTGAAATATAATTAATGTAAAAGATAATTGATATGATAATTATTAATTATATTGTTAGTTATTGAGGTCGGCCCTGTTGTGCCAATAGAAACTACTTTTTATAGGCTCAGTATAATATAAATAAAGGTAAATTCCCCATTGGGGAATCACAACATAAGTGTGAGTTTAGAAATTTAAGCAAGTACTTGTTCTTGAGAAAAGTGCGCACCTCTCTTGGGTGCTAGTCTTCTAGGGTTTTGTGAGCACCCTTTTGTGTGATAGGTTTATGGTGTGGTAGGTATTTCTCTTGAAGAATATAGAAAAGGATTGGTTGGGTTTGCTTCCCTTGTTGAGAATGGTTTCCCAGGATACTTCTTGTGTACTTGTGCATAGTGTTTTCTTCTTGTGATCTTGGTTGTTGCAACAAATTGTGAATGGTGAAATTGAAAATGTCTATGGTTCAAGTAAAATGCTAAAATTGGAATTAACTTCATGCTTGAGCCTATATTAATGAAAAATAAACATGGTATCAGAGCATAGGTCTTGAAGAACCCATTTCACAAGAAAATTTCAGTCATTCTCTCTCTTCTACAAAATCGTATGACCCTCCTAGGGTTTCCATAAATTCTGTACAACCTACCTTTCTGAGGAGTTACAACACTTGTCACTTGGACATTGAGGCTAAAAAGTGCATAGGAGTGTACTTTCTCCTTCAACACACCTCCAACAAGTCTTAGATTTCATTTCCAAGCATTTTGGATTTTTGGCCCTAGGGTTTCTAGGGGTTTCACAATTTTTTGCAGATTTTTTGGTTTTAGGGTTTTTGCAAATCATTGAAGGATATTTTCAGCTCACTAGTATTTCTGTGACTCTCTTAAGGCTTATTGTTGGCATTCATAAGCCCAACAAAACCTAAAATTTCTATCCTAGCCTAGCCGTTAGTTTTTCTAGCCCAGTTGACAAAGGTTTGTGAAGAATCTCAAATTATGGTGACACCATGGCTACTTTATTCATGAAGATGTTAGAGGAAAGATATCATCCAAGTTCCATTGGAGAAATCATATCAGCACCCTAAGGTATGCACTTGTATATATTATTTGTATCATTGTCACGAGGGTAATTGCAGGAGGAAGGAACCTTTGTTGGAGTCATGGATCCATAGGGATCTCAGTGCATTCAGAGGAACAACACATTGGAAGTGAATACTACAGGTTTGATTTTTTTAATTATCATGCCTCTAACCTACATTTATAAAGTTAACTACATTAAAAGTAGGTTTTGTAGATGTGACAACAATCCTTAAATTGTTTTGATTCTAGAGATGTACTCATTATTCTCCTTTAGGAGATATTCTTGTTTTGTTTCCTTTCGTTTGTTTTCTTGTTCCAGGCAGGTTAAAAACAAAGGAAGATGGTTATAATTCATACTTCAGAGGGAGTCAAAACTATTTGAGAAGGAGGAAGAACATAACTATCACTGAGGCAACCAATGCAATAATTCATGATCTGAATCTTTCTATGATCCTGTGGGAAGAAGCATGCATGCCACAATATATGTTCAGAACAAGAGTCCTCACCAGATTTTGAAGAACATAACTCCCGAAGAAGTCTTCACTGGACTGAAGCCTGAGATTAAAAACTTTAGGATATTTGGGTTCCCAGTGTATTTTCATGTACCCAAAGAGAATAGGTCCAAGCTAGACCATTCAGGGAGAAATGACACATTTATGGGATAACAATGAATCTTCGAAGACATATCAGATCTACATCCCTGGTCAGAGATAGATTGAGACAAGCAAAGATATTGTCCTTGAAGAAGAGATAGCCTTTCAAAGATCCAGAGAATCTCATATGGATATTAACAGTGAGACAATGCCTTCTTCCCCTTCAATAGTTTAGAGGGAGACATACATTATTCCAGTTGATCCAGTTGGTCTAATTGATATGCCCAGAGATATTGTAGTAGGGCATAAAAGGCATGCCTAGGATCGACAAACTTTACAGGAGGTAGAGGAACATACAAGCCCCTCAAGGCACATCCCGATAGAGCTAAGATATTTTCGAGCTACTCTTCATCCATGAGACACATCATTGATTTAGAGCCTTCTTGTCATGGAGAATCGACAGGTGAACAGGTATGGCAAGTTTCCATGACAAAAGAATACCAGTATATCTTAAAGAATGATGTATGAGATATTGTTCAGAGACTAGAATGGAGTTCTGTGGTGAATTCCAAGTGGATCTATAAGATCAGGCATGCAACTGATGGAAGTGTCGAGAAATAAAAAGAGAGATCTATAGCCAAAGGATTCCCACAAGCAGAGGGAGTTGTCTATGACGAGACACTTGATCCAGTAAGCCGATGCACTTCCATCTGTACTACCATACATGAGTTGGAAACTACATCAGATGGATGGATTCTTGATGAGTTTGGGGTTCAACAAGAGTGTTGTTGATCCAAACCTATATTATTACATTGTTGGTGACAAGAGCCTGATTTTGGTGACTTATTCAGAAAGCCTTGTTGTTGGATACAAGTAACATTTTAATTTTAATTTTGAGATGAAGGATTTGGGTATGATGCACTACTTCTTAGGAAAATAAGTATGACAGAGGACCGATGATATTTTCGTGAATCAAGGAAAATATACAGTGGGGACATTAAAGAAGTTCAGTATGACAGAATATAAATCCATGCCTACACCGATGGTGATGGATTTTAAGAAAATGAATGATGATGATTCAGATGACATTGATCCATAGCTGATTGGATCACTGATGTAGTTGGTTAGCACCAAACCCGATTTATGATATGTAGTGAATGTACATTAGTCAATTCATGAGTCAACCGAGATAGACTCACTAGATAGTAGCAAAACATGTATTGAGATATCTAAGAGGCACATTTGGATATGGCCTGAGATATGCCTCCAGTTTAGACTTGAGTTTGCAGGGATATGTCGATTGGGCAGGAAGTGCAGTGGAACATAAGAGAACATATGGTTATTATTTTACCTTGGGGTCTGCCATGGTTTCCTGGTGTAGCAAGAAACAAAGCTCTGTGTCCTTGAGTACCGCAGAAGCAAAGTATATAAAATTGAGTGTGGAAGTCTGCGAAGCAGTGTGGCTTCACAAGATTCTACCAGATTTATTTGATCATGACATGGATCCTATTATTATTCATTGTGATAACCATAGTTGTGTGAATCTCTTTGAGAACCCTGTGTTTCATGATAGATCAAAACACATTGAGATAAAATATCATTATATCAGAGACATGTTGCAGAGGAAAGTAGTACACATGCAATACCTTCCTACACATGAGAATATTGTAGATATCTTCACCAAACCGCTTGCCAATACAAAGTTTGAGTACTTATGTGAGAAACTGGATTGGTGGAGAATACCTCCCTAGATAAGAGGGAGTGTTGATGACTACAACCAAGACGAAGTTTGAGTACTTCCATGTGAGACTTGGCCTGATGGAGAATGCCTCCCCAGCTGAGAGGGAGTGTTGATGATTATAGTTGTGTGAGACATCCTCCAGGACATAGACTGAGTGAGTTGGCCTGAGAGAAATCCCATGAGTTGGGTGTGCCCATGATTTGGGTGTGTGGTTCCTCTCTGAGATGAAGAAGGAATGTTGTGTAACCCTGTGTGGGGAAAGGAAGCCCGTGAGTTGGGTGTGCCCATGAGTTAGGTACGTGGTTCCTCTCTAAGACAGAGATGGAACGTTGTGTTCCTTGTGTGGGGTGAGGAATCCCATGAGATAGGTGTGTGGTTCCTCTCTAAGACGGAGATGGAATGTTGTGTGCCTCTATGTGGGGAAGCCCATGAGTTGGGTGTGTCGTTCTCTTTGAGACGGAGATGAAATGATGTACTAGTCTCCTATTTGCAGAGATTTGAGATGATGTGATACTCCAAATGATTCTTTTGTGAGATGCAATGAGAAAGAGATCTATTGAGTTGGACGTGTCTATGGCTGAGAACAGGTGAACGTGATCCTAGTGGTTGAGCACTAGTGAGTGTGATTCTCCTGTGAGATGTAGTGAGATAGATATGTGGGCATCCAGGTGGCTAAGAACAAATGGATGTGACCCTAGTGGTTGAGAACTAGTGGGTGTATGAGATCCCTTTCTATATTGTCCAAGAGTCAGACTTACATGTAACCCTATTTGTGATGTAAAGGGTATAGGTCGGCCCCACCATAAAGTGAAATATAATTAATGTAAAAGATAATTAATATGGTAATTATTAATTATATTGTGATATATTGAGGTCGGACTTGTTGTGCCAATAAAAACTACTTTTGATAGGCTAAGTCTAATATAAATAAAGGTAAATTCCTCATTGAGGAATCACAACATAAGTGTGAGTTTGGAAATTTCAGCAAGTACTTGTTCTTGAGAAAAGTGTGCACCTCTCTTGGGCGCTGGTCTTCTAGGATTTTGTGAGCATCCTTTTGTGTGTTAGGTTTATGGTGTGGGAGGCATTTCTCTTGAAGAATATAACAAAGGATTGGTTGGGTTTTGTTCCCTTGTTGAGAAGGGTTTCCCGGGATACTTCTTGTGTACTTGTGCATGGTGTTTTCTTCTTGTGATCTTGGTTGCTGCAACAAATTGTTAATGGTGAAATTGCAAATGTCTATGGTTCAAGTAAAATGATAAAATTGGAATGAACTTCATGCTTGATCCTAGCTTAATGAAAAATCAACATTGATGAGGGTGTGTGAGCACCTAAGTATGACAAGGATGCAATGCCTTACCCTATCTATGATACTTATGACAATGTAGGCATGATTGTACCTAAACATGATGAAGATTAGGTATATGAAAAATTGTCATGGGATATGGATCCATCTTCTTAGGATCCATGCATGGAGGATGACACATGAGAGGCTGATTTTGGCAGTGATAGTAGACATGAGTCCCATCATTTGGCAGGTCAATGTATGGTAAGTAAATATTGCACTGCATCATCTAGTGAGTCAATTGTTGTTGATGGATATAGTATTCTTATAGATGAAAAAAAATCAGAAAATGTATTGTGTGACATCCCATACCACTTGGATAAAATC
>ML780380.1:90439-109651 GCA_009831015.1 Picea engelmannii
TGATTAACTCTTTTAACAAAATTGTTCTTTAATGGAATTCTTATTCATCTATATTTCATTGGAAATTTTACTTTAGGTAGTATTGATTGTTGACCCATTGTGAGAATTAATTCAAGCCCACATATCAAAGCTAAGGAAAATGTTGTAATGTCCCCATTTTTATATTCCCATGTTCTGAAATTGGGGATAACTTTCGAGCCTTATGCCAGCTCAGACATAAGGGTGAGGTTATGTTATCGGTGAGCTCAAAGGGTTTGGAAGAGTTATATGAGGCCCATACCAATCCATTTACCATTTTTCATCATCGGGATCACTTTCGCATAGATTGTTCTTGGTTCTGCGACATTCTGACAATTCACATAAATTAAAGTTATTATTGAGCATAATTTAATTAAATGCACCAATGCTATTATTTGAATCACATTATCTAAGGGAATACCTTAATGTAATAGCTCGTTGGAACTAGAACGAAAAGGTATAAATGTTGGGATGATGAGAAAGGGACTTCTAATGTACATGAATGTCTTAGAATCCAATTAATCACTTTTCATCATTAAAAGTGAATTAATTAATTATTTAATTTCATTGGAGCGGGAAAACAATCTATTTTTAAAAGGTAACATTGAGTAATTAGGTAAAAAGGTTCCTAAGTGACTATTGAATTAATAAATTCACTTTAATTTATTAAAAGGGTAAAAGGGTTGAAAAGGGTCAACGAGAGAATAAAAGGAGAATGAGAAGTGCCCTCTCTCATTAGCCATATGGTATTTTCTAAAATTGAAATTGAGAGAGCTCTCGTGGCTTTGGCTCTTGGGACGAAAAACCCTAGAGAGACAAATATTGGTTTCTGTGGTGAGACCATCCACCCTAGCTGGTGATAGGGAAGATATCATCCGGGTTTCTTCAATGAGATTCATTTGTGGTAGAGTTTATCCATTGGCAGTTGAGATCTTTGTTGCAAAGGTTGATTTTGATCAAAGAAGGGAGATTTTGGGTTAGAGGCCGAGCATTGGGAGTGGTGGCTGAATTTTTAGAGTGTGGACCAAGTTCATCCATTTTTAAATGAGCTAGTGGTTGTGGAAGTCAATTCTTATTGTTGGGCAAGTCTCTTCCTTGGATGGTCAATTTTTCTTATGGTGGAGGCAATATTCCTTGAAAAAATGCTATCTCATCCCATATAGGTCGAGTCTCTTGCTGTAAAGACCATATCTGCTAAGAGGGGGTTAAGTTATTTATAGATAGGACACATTTCCTTATTCCCTTGCTGATTGGGTCAAACCTCTTTCTATTGGGGTGATTTATCTCTTGTTGATCGAGATTCTTGGTGTGGGAAAGTCACATTGTTTGTGAATACTATTGGAGTGTTGTTGGGGGTGAGTTGTTGTTGATAGAAGGGTTATTTTCGTAGTACCGTCATCTGCAACCTGTCTCTTAATTTTCTAAAGCTTCCATCAAAACAATTGGGCCTATTTTTCCTTATTCATGGACTTGTAACCACTATAGAAAATATACCGTGTTCCTTCCTATTATTGTTGTTATATTTTCTAACAAATTGTAATGTACTTGGTTGTCATAAAATTAATGCAATACATATCTGCAGTTGGGTATTGGTGTTTATTGAAAATCATAACGGGGTTCAGAAATGCATGTATAAATTGTGAATGATTTTTTTTGTTTGAAAACTATTGGACGTAATGTCTATGTTGACAATGTCTATGGGGATTTTACAGTGGTATCAGAGCTTCAATCTTGCCAAACTGAGGGGGTTTGTGGTTTCATGAGGCAAGGAGATAGGGAATATCTCACTTACAGAAGTAGAATAAAGTGTGAGGAATATTCGTAATATTCTTGCACAAGGGTGACAATAGTTGATCTAGGCTATGGAAAGCCATCGAAACAATGTAGGGGACAATGGAGCTAGTGGTTCAAAGAGGCAGAAAACATGATAGAAAGGACAAGATGAGGATTTTATAGATTGTTTGAGGGAATATATGGTGCTTAGTGAGGCATTTCACATAGCCATGTCATTCAAGTATTTTTTCTCCATAAAATATTTTGAGTGGTATGAACCCCAACTATCACTAGACAAGAAGGTGAAGTTGTCAAGGAAAAAGGTACTAGTTTCTTAATATTTTGATTCTTCTAAAATTGAGGATGATAACACAACAACATATAGTACACCTTTAACATTATACTATGAGTTCTATAACACTAGAGCACATGATGGATAGGTTGATGGTGCATATGGTGAAGTGTCCCAATCAACCAATGTTGAGGATTCAACATCATACCTTAGTAGTTATGCTCATGATGATTGTTGATGATTACAACTACATGAGACATCCTCTAGGACATAGACTAAGTGAGTCAGCCTGAGAGAAAGCCCATGATTTGGGTGTGCCCATGAGTTGGGTGTGTGGTTCCTCTCTGAGACGAAGAAGGAACGTTGTGTACCCATGTGTGGGGTGAGGAAGCCCATGAGTTGGGTGTTCCCATGCGTTGGGTGTGTGGTTCCTCTCTGAGACAGAGATGGAACATTGTGTGCCATGTATGGGGTGAGGAATACCATGAGATGGGTGTGTGGTTCCTCTCTGAGATGAAGATAGAATGTTGTGTGCCCTTGTGTGGGGAAGCCCATGAGTTGGGTGTGTCTTTCTCTCTAAGATGGAGATGAAATGATGTACTGGTCTCCTCTCTTGCAGAGAGTTGAGATGATGCAATACTCCAGATGATTCTCCTGTGAGACACTGTGAGAAATAGATTTGTTGATTTGGACGTGCATGTGGCTTAGCATAGGTGAACGTGATTGTAGTGGATGAGCACTAGTGAGTGTGATTCTCTTGTGAGACGCAGTGAGATAGAGATGTGGAGATCCTTGTGGCTGAGCATAGATGGGTGTGCCCCTAGTGGCTAAGAAATAGTGGGTGTATGAGATCCCTTTCTATATTTTCCAATATTCAAACTTACCTGTAACCCTATTTGTGATGTAAAGGGTATAGGTCAACCCCACCATAAAGTGAAATATAATTAATGTAAAAGATAATTGATATGATAATTATTAATTATATTGTTAGTTATTGAGGTCGGCCCTGTTGTGCCAATAGAAACTACTTTTTATAGGCTCAGTATAATATAAATAAAGGTAAATTCCCCATTGGGGAATCACAACATAAGTGTGAGTTTAGAAATTTAAGCAAGTACTTGTTCTTGAGAAAAGTGCGCACCTCTCTTGGGTGCTAGTCTTCTAGGGTTTTGTGAGCACCCTTTTGTGTGATAGGTTTATGGTGTGGTAGGTATTTCTCTTGAAGAATATAGAAAAGGATTGGTTGGGTTTGCTTCCCTTGTTGAGAATGGTTTCCCAGGATACTTCTTGTGTACTTGTGCATAGTGTTTTCTTCTTGTGATCTTGGTTGTTGCAACAAATTGTGAATGGTGAAATTGAAAATGTCTATGGTTCAAGTAAAATGCTAAAATTGGAATTAACTTCATGCTTGAGCCTATATTAATGAAAAATAAACATGGTATCAGAGCATAGGTCTTGAAGAACCCATTTCACAAGAAAATTTCAGTCATTCTCTCTCTTCTACAAAATCGTATGACCCTCCTAGGGTTTCCATAAATTCTGTACAACCTACCTTTCTGAGGAGTTACAACACTTGTCACTTGGACATTGAGGCTAAAAAGTGCATAGGAGTGTACTTTCTCCTTCAACACACCTCCAACAAGTCTTAGATTTCATTTCCAAGCATTTTGGATTTTTGGCCCTAGGGTTTCTAGGGGTTTCACAATTTTTTGCAGATTTTTTGGTTTTAGGGTTTTTGCAAATCATTGAAGGATATTTTCAGCTCACTAGTATTTCTGTGACTCTCTTAAGGCTTATTGTTGGCATTCATAAGCCCAACAAAACCTAAAATTTCTATCCTAGCCTAGCCGTTAGTTTTTCTAGCCCAGTTGACAAAGGTTTGTGAAGAATCTCAAATTATGGTGACACCATGGCTACTTTATTCATGAAGATGTTAGAGGAAAGATATCATCCAAGTTCCATTGGAGAAATCATATCAGCACCCTAAGGTATGCACTTGTATATATTATTTGTATCATTGTCACGAGGGTAATTGCAGGAGGAAGGAACCTTTGTTGGAGTCATGGATCCATAGGGATCTCAGTGCATTCAGAGGAACAACACATTGGAAGTGAATACTACAGGTTTGATTTTTTTAATTATCATGCCTCTAACCTACATTTATAAAGTTAACTACATTAAAAGTAGGTTTTGTAGATGTGACAACAATCCTTAAATTGTTTTGATTCTAGAGATGTACTCATTATTCTCCTTTAGGAGATATTCTTGTTTTGTTTCCTTTCGTTTGTTTTCTTGTTCCAGGCAGGTTAAAAACAAAGGAAGATGGTTATAATTCATACTTCAGAGGGAGTCAAAACTATTTGAGAAGGAGGAAGAACATAACTATCACTGAGGCAACCAATGCAATAATTCATGATCTGAATCTTTCTATGATCCTGTGGGAAGAAGCATGCATGCCACAATATATGTTCAGAACAAGAGTCCTCACCAGATTTTGAAGAACATAACTCCCGAAGAAGTCTTCACTGGACTGAAGCCTGAGATTAAAAACTTTAGGATATTTGGGTTCCCAGTGTATTTTCATGTACCCAAAGAGAATAGGTCCAAGCTAGACCATTCAGGGAGAAATGACACATTTATGGGATAACAATGAATCTTCGAAGACATATCAGATCTACATCCCTGGTCAGAGATAGATTGAGACAAGCAAAGATATTGTCCTTGAAGAAGAGATAGCCTTTCAAAGATCCAGAGAATCTCATATGGATATTAACAGTGAGACAATGCCTTCTTCCCCTTCAATAGTTTAGAGGGAGACATACATTATTCCAGTTGATCCAGTTGGTCTAATTGATATGCCCAGAGATATTGTAGTAGGGCATAAAAGGCATGCCTAGGATCGACAAACTTTACAGGAGGTAGAGGAACATACAAGCCCCTCAAGGCACATCCCGATAGAGCTAAGATATTTTCGAGCTACTCTTCATCCATGAGACACATCATTGATTTAGAGCCTTCTTGTCATGGAGAATCGACAGGTGAACAGGTATGGCAAGTTTCCATGACAAAAGAATACCAGTATATCTTAAAGAATGATGTATGAGATATTGTTCAGAGACTAGAATGGAGTTCTGTGGTGAATTCCAAGTGGATCTATAAGATCAGGCATGCAACTGATGGAAGTGTCGAGAAATAAAAAGAGAGATCTATAGCCAAAGGATTCCCACAAGCAGAGGGAGTTGTCTATGACGAGACACTTGATCCAGTAAGCCGATGCACTTCCATCTGTACTACCATACATGAGTTGGAAACTACATCAGATGGATGGATTCTTGATGAGTTTGGGGTTCAACAAGAGTGTTGTTGATCCAAACCTATATTATTACATTGTTGGTGACAAGAGCCTGATTTTGGTGACTTATTCAGAAAGCCTTGTTGTTGGATACAAGTAACATTTTAATTTTAATTTTGAGATGAAGGATTTGGGTATGATGCACTACTTCTTAGGAAAATAAGTATGACAGAGGACCGATGATATTTTCGTGAATCAAGGAAAATATACAGTGGGGACATTAAAGAAGTTCAGTATGACAGAATATAAATCCATGCCTACACCGATGGTGATGGATTTTAAGAAAATGAATGATGATGATTCAGATGACATTGATCCATAGCTGATTGGATCACTGATGTAGTTGGTTAGCACCAAACCCGATTTATGATATGTAGTGAATGTACATTAGTCAATTCATGAGTCAACCGAGATAGACTCACTAGATAGTAGCAAAACATGTATTGAGATATCTAAGAGGCACATTTGGATATGGCCTGAGATATGCCTCCAGTTTAGACTTGAGTTTGCAGGGATATGTCGATTGGGCAGGAAGTGCAGTGGAACATAAGAGAACATATGGTTATTATTTTACCTTGGGGTCTGCCATGGTTTCCTGGTGTAGCAAGAAACAAAGCTCTGTGTCCTTGAGTACCGCAGAAGCAAAGTATATAAAATTGAGTGTGGAAGTCTGCGAAGCAGTGTGGCTTCACAAGATTCTACCAGATTTATTTGATCATGACATGGATCCTATTATTATTCATTGTGATAACCATAGTTGTGTGAATCTCTTTGAGAACCCTGTGTTTCATGATAGATCAAAACACATTGAGATAAAATATCATTATATCAGAGACATGTTGCAGAGGAAAGTAGTACACATGCAATACCTTCCTACACATGAGAATATTGTAGATATCTTCACCAAACCGCTTGCCAATACAAAGTTTGAGTACTTATGTGAGAAACTGGATTGGTGGAGAATACCTCCCTAGATAAGAGGGAGTGTTGATGACTACAACCAAGACGAAGTTTGAGTACTTCCATGTGAGACTTGGCCTGATGGAGAATGCCTCCCCAGCTGAGAGGGAGTGTTGATGATTATAGTTGTGTGAGACATCCTCCAGGACATAGACTGAGTGAGTTGGCCTGAGAGAAATCCCATGAGTTGGGTGTGCCCATGATTTGGGTGTGTGGTTCCTCTCTGAGATGAAGAAGGAATGTTGTGTAACCCTGTGTGGGGAAAGGAAGCCCGTGAGTTGGGTGTGCCCATGAGTTAGGTACGTGGTTCCTCTCTAAGACAGAGATGGAACGTTGTGTTCCTTGTGTGGGGTGAGGAATCCCATGAGATAGGTGTGTGGTTCCTCTCTAAGACGGAGATGGAATGTTGTGTGCCTCTATGTGGGGAAGCCCATGAGTTGGGTGTGTCGTTCTCTTTGAGACGGAGATGAAATGATGTACTAGTCTCCTATTTGCAGAGATTTGAGATGATGTGATACTCCAAATGATTCTTTTGTGAGATGCAATGAGAAAGAGATCTATTGAGTTGGACGTGTCTATGGCTGAGAACAGGTGAACGTGATCCTAGTGGTTGAGCACTAGTGAGTGTGATTCTCCTGTGAGATGTAGTGAGATAGATATGTGGGCATCCAGGTGGCTAAGAACAAATGGATGTGACCCTAGTGGTTGAGAACTAGTGGGTGTATGAGATCCCTTTCTATATTGTCCAAGAGTCAGACTTACATGTAACCCTATTTGTGATGTAAAGGGTATAGGTCGGCCCCACCATAAAGTGAAATATAATTAATGTAAAAGATAATTAATATGGTAATTATTAATTATATTGTGATATATTGAGGTCGGACTTGTTGTGCCAATAAAAACTACTTTTGATAGGCTAAGTCTAATATAAATAAAGGTAAATTCCTCATTGAGGAATCACAACATAAGTGTGAGTTTGGAAATTTCAGCAAGTACTTGTTCTTGAGAAAAGTGTGCACCTCTCTTGGGCGCTGGTCTTCTAGGATTTTGTGAGCATCCTTTTGTGTGTTAGGTTTATGGTGTGGGAGGCATTTCTCTTGAAGAATATAACAAAGGATTGGTTGGGTTTTGTTCCCTTGTTGAGAAGGGTTTCCCGGGATACTTCTTGTGTACTTGTGCATGGTGTTTTCTTCTTGTGATCTTGGTTGCTGCAACAAATTGTTAATGGTGAAATTGCAAATGTCTATGGTTCAAGTAAAATGATAAAATTGGAATGAACTTCATGCTTGATCCTAGCTTAATGAAAAATCAACATTGATGAGGGTGTGTGAGCACCTAAGTATGACAAGGATGCAATGCCTTACCCTATCTATGATACTTATGACAATGTAGGCATGATTGTACCTAAACATGATGAAGATTAGGTATATGAAAAATTGTCATGGGATATGGATCCATCTTCTTAGGATCCATGCATGGAGGATGACACATGAGAGGCTGATTTTGGCAGTGATAGTAGACATGAGTCCCATCATTTGGCAGGTCAATGTATGGTAAGTAAATATTGCACTGCATCATCTAGTGAGTCAATTGTTGTTGATGGATATAGTATTCTTATAGATGAAAAAAAATCAGAAAATGTATTGTGTGACATCCCATACCACTTGGATAAAATCTGACAAAGTCCCTTGGCATTGCATGATTTCGAGGATCAATTATTGGTCACATAGGAACAAATTGTACAAGTGTTGATGAGGGAACATGGTGCTCATAAGTTCATTGAAGGTATTATGTGGAAAACCCATATGGAGGAGAGATAAAAAGGAGTTGCGGGTGGAGTCACTAGTGCTCAATTGTGTATAACCAAAGAAGCACTAGAGTAGATGAAATCCGATTAATCGTATTTGTTCATGGATAGGGACCTTTCTCTCAAGTTTACCAAGGAAAAGGAAAGGGAGGTTGAGGAGCTTTGTTACCAGTTGAGTTTGGCACGCTCCTCGTCAATTACAATAGAGACTCCATTATCTTTGGTAGTTTTGAAACATGAGGGCATGAGTGCCCCCCATGATTTGAGGGAGGCACCTCTTGTGATGACCCCACACGAGGATCTTTCAGATTTGCAGGTGCTTGAGGATAGGTATGATGCAGAGGATTTTGACTATTCTCTTGTTTTTCATTGTGGGGATCATGAGTCATTTATTTTGGAGATCCCACTAAAGGCTAAAGGCTTAGCTATAGAGGATATAGTTTAGAACATTCATTACAGACTAGCTATAGAGGATATAGTTTAGAACATTCATTACATACTAGAGTATATGCATCCATGGATTGGGTGGAAAATTATATGAAAAACATGGACACGCTCTGGGATACATGTTCTTGTGACATTAGTAGAGTGATGGATACAATAGTGTCTACAAGATAAAAGATGGTACAATACGATTTAGTGATAGGAGGCACATGGTAGTGGACAATGGATTTTTGGAGTGTTTCCTTATTGGATACCTACTGATAGATTCCTCAAGCATACCATTGAGTTGAGGTTAGCCAGGATCGGTGATTAGATGGGTGATCCTTAGGGGGAATCATATCCCTTGATGATCAATCTTCATCCTAGATTTCATCAAATGAGGGCCATGGAGCCAGATAGGCACATGTCTACTTCCTAAATTCATTCTGATCTCTTGGTCATGTTCTTGGGGTTAATCAATGAACTGGTCATTTTTCAGTCTTGCAGATAGTGGCAGAAGCATCTATTTTTGTTATTTGATTCCTTCATTATATACAATAGGACATAAAAGGATGATACATGTGGCATTATGGTCATGATAGAGGTCTTTCATTTGGACCATGTGATTAGTTTGAAAAATGCACAAGAGGAGATCCAAACTCTATTAGAGTAGTCCACAGAGGCCTTAGTAGGAATTGGGAGTGGTGAACTTCCAATGTGGTGGTGGGATCCTAACATTCATCAGAGTAATATACTTCTTCATATGATGAGGATGATCGACATGGTTGTGCCAGTGATTGGGCGACGTCATTGTGGGGATGTGGTGAGAGGATTTGTTGATATTTTCTCGATATGGGGAGGTATATTTTGCCTCATGAAACCCAGGATTGAGTCTATCCATGGTTTGGAATACTTTGACTACACTGAGATGCTTTGGTGAGACATGATACAGGATAGTGAGTTCAGCTTAGGGGTCCAAGAGAATAGAGAGTAGTCTGAGCGGGGTGATCAGACGGTCATAATCGGAGGAGTGCAACATCAGCATGATGGTTCCCCTCAGAGATTAGTTTGGGACTCAGGAACTGTAATGTTTGATAGCGCGATAGCTGATACAAATGAGATGGCCAGTTTTTGCTTGTTAGAGTTTAATATTGAGATTCTTAGGATTGGATTCTTGGAGGAGTGGTCTTCTTATTATTTGAATGAATTTGTGCAGTTGATGATTTCCTTTCTTAATAGAGGAAATCAAGGGGATTCTTGTATTATCACTTTATAGATAAGTGCTATTAGCAGAGAATGTTTCACATCATCTAGGAAATATCGAGAGAGGTTCGCATGGAGGGGCTTTGTAGAAAATGTAGGGGAAGGTATGGGGGAGTGTAAAACTTGGCAGCAAAACAAGTCATAGTGCACTCACCCCACAATATTGATGTAGTCATTAACAATCTTTTTGCGAGAGTGGGAGAGCATGTTGACATATTGAATCACAAGTTCATCGAGGGTGTAGTGGGAACATAGAATGTATGCAAGGATTGATCAGTTCATGCACTTCCCAATGATTTCTTCGGAGTATGGGGTAGTACAAGTGATATAGATATCTAGGGGAAAGATGTTTAGATCCCATGAGAAGCATGGAGTCATTTCCAGTGATCAAGGCAAACTTCCTTTTCTGATATTTGAGATCGAGTATGGCAGTGGATTTGTAGGTCGTGACTTCACTTGGATGCCTATGTAGGCCAATATTCATGGTGATAGGTCCAACCCTTACAGGTATTTCACCTAGGAGTTCCAGGAGAGGAGTATGCATACTGGACATGATGGTCAGATGGTTATGATCAGAGTGGCATAGCATCAACATGGTGGTCCCTTTCTGAGATTATCTTGGAACCCTCAGATTTCAGTATTAGACAGTTCAATAGTTGACACAAAGGTGAGAGCTAGTTTTTTCTTTCATGATATTGGTTCCGTTATAGATTATTTCCTTGAGGGGTTGATCAAGTTGTTGCAATATTGATTTGTTCTACATATCAATAGTATTCATGAGGTTTCTTATGTCAGTACCTTGTTGGACCATGCATTGAGTATAGGACGCTTCACATCTTCTAGGGTGGTTTGGAATCCTGGTATCATTTGCAATTTCAGTCTAGTTCAATCGATGGAGTGTTAGGTTATGATGGAATTGCTTGAAGACAAGTAATATTTGGGAAGGGAGGACTGTAATGTCCCCACTTTTGGGTTCCCTTGTTCTGCAATTGGGGATAACTTCTGAGGCTTATGTCAACTCATACATAAGGGTGAGGTTATGTTATTGGCAATCTTGGAGGGTTCAGAGGAGTTAGATGGGGCCCAAACTAGTCCATTTACCATTTTACATCATTGAGATCACTTCCACATAGATGTTTCTTGGTTTCGTGGCATTCCGACGATTCTCATAAATTGAAGTTATTATTGAGCATAATTTAATTAAATTCACTAATGGTATTATTTGGATCACATTATTTGAGGGAATACCTTAGTGTAATAACTCGTTGGAACCGGAATGAAAAGGTATAAAGGTTGGGATGATGATAAAGGGACTTTAGACGTCCAAGAATGTCTTAGAAGCCAATTAATCACTTTCTGGCATTAAAAGGGAATCAATTAATTATTTAATGTCATCAGAGCAGGAAAATAATCTATTTTTAAAAGGTGAAATTGAGTAATCAGGTAAAAATGTGCCTAAGTGACTATTGAGTTAATAACGTCACTTTAATTTATTAAAAGGGTAAAAGGGTCAGAAAAGTGTCAACGAGAGAATAAAAGGAGAATGTGGGGTGACCTCTCTCATTAGGAATATGATATTTTCTAAAAATGAAATTGAAAGAGCTCTTGTGTATTTGGCTCTTAGGATGAAAAACCCTAGAGAGAAAAAAATTGGTTTTGGTGGTGAGACCATCCACCATAGCTAGTCATAAGGAAGAGATCATTTAGGTTTCTTTATTTATTGACAACCGATATCTTTGTTGCAAATGCCGATTTTGATCAAATAAGGGTGATTATGGGTTAGAGGTTGAGTATTAGGAGTGGTGGCTACATTTTTATAGTGTGGGCCAAGTTCATTCATTGTTGGATGAGCTAGTGGTTGTGGGACTTGATTTTCTTATTGTTGGGCGAGTCTCTTCCTTGTCTGATAAATGTTTCTTATGGTGGAGGCATTATTCCTTGAGAAGATGTTATCTCATCCCATAGAGGTTGAGTTTCTTGCTGGACATACCATATATACTAAGAGGGGGATGATTTATTTACGGAGAGGACACATTTCCTTAGTCCCTTGATGATTGGATCAAACCTCTTGTTATTGGGGTGATTTATCTCTTCTTGGTCGAGCTTCTTGGTGTGGAAAAGTCTCATTTTTTTTTACTGTTGTTGGGGGTGAGTTGTTGCTGATAAAAATTCCGTTTGCATAGTACCATCATCTACAACCTATCTCTTAATTTTATGAATCTTCCATTAGAACTTTTGAGCCTATTTTTCCTTATTCACAAACTTGTAACCACTGTAGAAAATACATCGGGTTCCTCTTTATTGTTGTTGTGATATTTGCTGACAAATTTTAATGTACTTGGATTCACAAAAATTAATGCAATGCATATTTGGAATTGGGTATTGGTGTTTATTGAAAATCACAACATGGTTCATAAATGTATGTATAAATTGTGATTGAAATGTTTTTGTGAAAACTATTGGACAAAATGTCTATGTTGATAAACTGAGTGAAAAAAAAATATTAGGAGATTTTACAAATGTCTTGGAGGAAGAAATGTTTGAGCAATATTGTCTTAAAGTCAAAATCTATGATCCTTCATTAAATTATTAAATAAATGAAAAATAAAAAAATGGGTCATTTTTCCAGTGACATGCATTACTTATGGTGTTAGAGCCATGGTTATAGCACTAAGGGTTGTATGGGATCAAGGAAGAACAAATGATGTAGAATAAGGTATTATATGATCTCATACAAGCTTATAGTGTTTGTGTGGCTAGTTATTTACAAAGGATTGTCAACTAAGGCCATACTATTAGGGGTACTAGGTTATGAACCTAACACCTTAAAAATGATAAAAATTCAATGAATACTGTCAGCTTCAAGGGAGGAAACACCTTTTACAATATATTCAATCCATAAGACAATATATGGTGATCCTAAGACTAGGTCTCCTTGGTGTGTGTGTGTGTGTGTATTAGGAGAAAAAGGGTACAATTATAATAAAAAAGTGCAATGAAAGGTTCTAGACTACCTAATAATATAACAAATAAAATAATAATTAATTCTTATTAGGACCATAACATAGGGGCCCAAGGGCCTTAACATATCCCCCTTCTTTAAAAAATATTTTCCCTCAAATCTTGTAATTGAGGGTGTTTCTTCACGAACTACTCATTTTCCCATGTAACTTCTTCTAGAGGCATATTCTTCCACTTTATTAGGTACTCCATAATGGTTCTATTCCAAAGAGATAGAGAACATTGATCTATAACTTTTTATGGTACAAGCATCAACTTCCCTTCTTCATCAAATTCTAGAAATTATATTTTCACTGACATAGTTTGTCCCAAAACCTTTTTTATGCGATATACATGAAAAACCTTATGAATATGAGAAGAAGGAAAATCTAACTCATACACCACTTGCCCAATCCTACAAATAATCTTGTAGGGTCCACAAAATTTTTGAGCTAATTTTGTATTTTTTTTTTCTTGAGTGTGGATTGCTTATAAGGTTGTAGTCTCAAAAACACCCAATCACCCTCCTCACATTGTCTTTCACTTCGATGTTGATCTACTTTCTATTTCATCCTAATTTTCACCATTTGAAGGTTTTCCCTATGAATTACCAAAGTTTTTTTAGTATTCTCCATATGTGACCATATTGCATGTACTTTGGACTTATATTGCAAAAAGTAGGAGATACTAGGAGTTGGATATCCATAAAGAGCCTCAAATGGGGACATTTTAGTAGATGTGTGATAGGTAGTATTATACCACGATTTTGCAAAAGAAAGCCACTTCATCCATTGAGATCTGTTTTCAAAGGAATAACATTGTAGATAACACTCTAAACATTTGTTAACTATTTATGTTTGACCTTTTGTTTGTGGATGATATGTTGAACTAATAGCTAGTGTTTTTCCACTCATCTTCCATAATTCTTTCCAAAAATTTCCCATGAATTTTGGAAGTTTGTAACTTACTATTACTTTAGGAAGACCATGAAGTCTATGATTTTCCTTCATGAACACTTCTTCCACTTGGCTTGTTATATATGTACTTTGAATTCTACAAAAATGTGCATATTTTGTGAGTCTGTCAACGACCACAAAAATGACATTCTTACCTTCATTTTTTGTAACACTATAATAAATTCCATTGATACTTCTTCCCATATTTTATTAGGTATGTGTAATGGCTGAAGTAGTAACCCTAGAGACTTTACTTTCTCTCTTTTATTTATTTGGAAAACCCGACATTCTCTTACAAATTTTTGTATATCTTTCTTCATTTCTTCCCAAAAGAAATATTTTTGTATCCTTCGATATGTTTTAAAGAACCCTGCATGTCCTGCCATTGGAGAGTCATGGGACTCATTTAATATATTTTTCTTCAAATTTAATTGAGGGAATAAAAATATTCTACCCTTGTACCAAAGTATATCTTCTTTCCACTCTTAATGTTCCATATAGTTCACCCCTTCCTTTATACATTGTATTTTTTTGTTTAGTGTTGTTGTCATTTTTCCATTAATGGTGAGCTTCTTTCAACCACAGAGGAAAATAATATCAAATTGAGGATTCTTTTGTTCTATAAATAGTATCTTCTACTACATTGTCCTTCCCCTTTTTGTATATTATTTAAAAATTAACCCTTGCATTTTTGCTACCCATTTTTGTTTCTCTTCTGATGACAACCTTTTCTCCAAAAATTACTTTAGGATATCATGGTCTATCTTGACTCTAAAGTGCCTCCCAATTAGATACTATTGCCATTTTTTAATTGCATGTAAAATTGCTTCCATTTCTTTTTCATATCATGTATATTTCACCAAATCTTTTCCCTTGAATTGTTTGCTTTAAAAATCCAATGGTCTCCCTTCTTGTGTCAATACTTCTCCCATTCCTAGTCCTGATGCATCACATTCCACTTTGAATGTTTTAACAAAATAAGGTGTTTCTAACATTGATGTAGAAGACATGGCATCCTTTAAAAGAGATAATTCCAAAGTATCACTTTCATTCCATACAAATGAATTTTTTCTTCAATAGAGATGTGAGTGAGCATGCAATGCGTGGATAATTCTTAACATATTTTCAACAATATCTTGTAATACCAAAAAATCCTCTAATACTCTTGATATTCTTAAGAGTAGGAAATATTGTAATAGCTTGGATCTTTTTACGGTCCAACTTAACCCCTTCCCTTGAAACAATATGACCCAAATATTCTAGTTCTCGTTTCCCAAAAGAGCATTTGGATCTTTTTACATACAATTTATTGTTCTCAAGAATTGATCTACTAATGTGTTCTTCCCATGATTTTATATAGATAAGTATATCATCAAAGAAACCTAACAAAAAATTTCTAATACGGGGTCAAAATAATTTGTCCATAAGACTTTGAATAGTTGAAGGAGAATTAGTCAACCCAAAAGGCATGACCAAGAACTCATAGTTCCCATCACAAGTTCTAAAAGTTGTTTTGGGAATGCCATATTTTTTAATATGACATGGTGGTATCCTGATTTAAGATCTAGCCTTGTAAAATAAGCCACTCCATCAATCTTGACTGACTTTTCAATCACTTCCTAATTAATTGAGCAAGGAACTGAAGAGTTGTACATCTAATCATCAATCTAGGATCCTATAGAAGTTACAAACTGTTGTGCACCGTATATGCAAGTATGATGCTATAATTTCCAATGGGTTGTAGTACTTCTAAATGAATTTCACAAGGTAAGATATAAATATTCTTTATCAATTCACCAAATTAAACCACACCACTCTTGCAATCAAATCCAAACTTGAAGGAATAGAAACAAAATTTTGCAAGAAAGTAAATGTCACACTTGCAAGAAAGTAAATATTACTCTTTTAGGAAATAAATCACATAGCCATCAAATGTGACTTGTTCAAGTAGTAATATGATATTGATTAATGTGACATATATATGATGGTTCATGTATGAAAATGAAACAAACCTCAAGTTGTAGAAATAAAGCCACATTGTTTCATGAACAATTGTTGTAAACAAAGAAAATAAACTAACTCGAACTACAAACAAAACAATTGTTAACTAGAAAGCTAAATGTTGTAATGTGAGTGCAGAGTAGCGGCGACAGGAGTTGCATCAATAAGAGTTGCAGCAACAAGAGTTCCATCACAATAAATATTAGAGTTTAAAACAAAGTATTGAACAGAGGAGTTGTTGGAAGTAAAACAAATATACAAGAGATGCTAGAGATACACATTCATTGGTCAGAAAACAGGGTTCTACAATGTCAACATGGAGTTGTGGCAACAAGAGTTGCAACAATGGAAAAATAATGGAGTTACAAAAAAGTGTTAAATAGAGGAATTGTTGGAAATAAAATAAATATCTAAGAGATGCTACAACTACTTATATAAAATACAAAAAATACAAAAAATACCAAGCTAAGGAGGGGGGCCTACCTCCTTAGACAAGGTATTGGTTCATGAACACAGTAATATGCTTAAATGATCAACACACCATCACTTGGAAAAGAGTAAATCAAAACTTTTATTGTAGAAAAATGCTCAAATAAAATAGCATATTTCCTATTCACTAGTGTTCTTTTGCATCCCTCCCCCCTGGCTCTGAGAGGGCAGGGGTATTTATACATAATAACTTATTCCTAAATATCAAAGGAATCAATGGACATCCATGAGAATCAAGTTGTTCCATCTCGTTACATCATTTTCTCTAAAAGATAGAAAATATTGGGAACATGATGACTTAATCAATTATATGGAAAGTGGTGGCTGAGTCATCCATTTCTTTTTTGGGCACCTAATTGTCTTTGTCATTTTCCTATGTTAAGGAGTTGGTTCTTTGATTTCCTGGTTGATCCTTGGATCACAACTTGTGTGGTTGATTGTTGTGTTGTTATAGCATGCAATAAGTTACAACATTCTTCTTGGAGTTGAAACAATGATGAGGTAAGAGTTGCAACACAGTGAGATTCACAACAATGGAGAGTTACAACATCAATCATATAATGAGATTCGAAACAATAGTGAGGAAAGAGTTGTAGCAACATTGAGAGTCACAACACAGAGATTTGCAAAAATAGTCTTGTAGTGAGAGTCGTGGAAATGGTGTCATCAACCCAGAGTTGCAATAGTTGCACTCGAGAAAGGAGTTGCAACAACTCATACTCAGGAGTTGCATCTCTTGTGTTTGGAAGGTACCTATGTAGCCTTTTTCTTGTATACCATTGTTAGCATATAAAGGTGATAATCTCCTAAAAATGCATAAGAATAAGTATTGAAATGACATGTTAAGAGGATAATTATACCTTGACCAAAAATACATCATTGTGAATGAAAAGGGTATTAAGATGGAATGGAAATGGGAAAAGGGTGTACAAAAAAGTATTTGACAAGTGCTACAAAGATGTCAATTTGAGCACCTTTCATCTCCCACTAGCCAAAATTATTGCATGCCACCATGGAAAAAAACAATTATTTTGAGTCTAAGAGGGTGAGACTCCATTAGAGGTTGTTGATGTCGCAATCAATTTTCCCTGCCTTGAGAGTAGTAGCTTCTTCTTCATCTTGGTAGTCTTATAGAATTGTAGCAAGGCCTTCTCCTAAAGTTCCCCCTGCTGGTTCTTGTGTAGCAACAGGGTCCTTCTCTTTTGTTTCCTTTGTTTCTTTATCCCATTCCTCCCTTGTTGGTTCTAGTTTACCAATAGGGTGACTTTCCCTTGTTGGTTCTTGTGCAAAAGTAAGGTGATTTTCCTCTACTATTTATTTTGTGTCAACAGGGTGACTTTCCTTTGTTGGTTCTGCAAAAATGGATCCTACTGCCTAGGTAAGGTATTCTAACCTATCCATATTCCTCTCCTTTCTAATTTCATCTCTCAAAAATTTGATAGTGGTTTGAAGCTTCGTGTTCTTCTTCTAAAACATCTTATTATTCCTCAAAAGTGACACATATGAAGCACAAGCAAAGGGATAATTATTTTTTTAGGTTTCCTAATCTTATCCAGCTCTGGGTCAATAGTGGCCTTGTTTTCCTCTGAAGTTGCAACTTCTTTTTCATCTAGGTAGACCTCCATAATTGCAACAAGGCCCTCTCCTAAATTTTTCCTTATTTTTTCTTTTGTAACATCAAGGTTTGGTGTACCCATATCCTCATCGGTCGAAGGCCCGACATATATTTGACCATCCCCCATCATTCTTGTTGGTTGTTGTGTATCAATAGGGTGACATTACCTTGTTGGTTCTTGTGTGACATCGGGGTCCTTCTCTTGTGCTCCAACTGCCTCTTCATCATTTTCCTCCCTTATTGGTTCTTGTGTAGTAGCAAGGGTTTTCCATTTCCAAGTTGCATCACTAGAAGTGTATCTTACCCTCTTCTTCCTTTGGGTAGGCACATATATTGTCCTTTTCCTCATCCTCCTCATTCTTCTAGTTGTGTGTTTTCTCCATGTTACCTCTATATCACTCTCATGGTTGCATTCATCTCACTCATGAGCTACAATAAAACCCTTAGGGATTTATTCTTCAACATTTGTAGTTTCGAGAGTTGCAGTATACTTGGTCTCTATAGCTACAACATTCACAACCTCTAGAGTTGCATTAGCCATGGCCTCTAGAGTTGAATAAGCCATGACCTCTAGATTTGGAGTGGCCACCGCCTTTGGAGTTGTAGCATTGTTGTCTCGTGGTAGATTTACATCAACTACAACTTATCCAAGATGGGTTACAAAAGTTGTTGGTTATCTCACCACTTCACTCCATTCCTTTCCTTCCTTGTGCAACATATGCTCAACTAGGATTTTTATGATCACGTGATGTGAGAGGTCTTCCCTAGGTGAGACAGATTTCTACACGATTGCGGCTATGGTCTACAATGTCTTCCAGAGGAAAAATGGCACATTAACCAACTTTTCATGCCATAAGTGGTCTAGTAAGTGAATATGTTGTAGATATACAACCCCATAGCGGCCTTCACCAGTGATGTACAAATGCACTACCATAAGAACATTGCAAGATACCAGATATATAAAATATGCAGAACAGAAATGAAATGCTAGAAATGACAGAATATCAGTAAAATATCCAGCATAATCTTCACAATACACAGAAATGATATACGAAATAGCAACAGAAATAACACTTTGAATCAGATAGCAATGTTCACAGGCCTCTTCGAGGGGGAAAAATCCAATCGAGCAGAGCTCTGTTACAATAATATCCAAGCTAGGGTTCTCATACCCTCGACTCCTATTTATACTAAAAAGAAGCATCTAGAGGAAGATCCTTCTAGAAGCGGAAGCTTCTATTAGGTCTTCTTACATCCGCCTTA